>CM021109.1:354969153-355156713 GCA_007115665.2 Sequoiadendron giganteum | reverse complement strand
ATCATATCTATTGAGTATGTTGGGCACGCTCAGACCCGACAGTGCAAATGGAGTCAGTGCTCGGTACCTGTAGTCTTGCATAAAACCAGGTGTCGAAACAACATATATATTCAATGCCAAACACACCATGAAAGAGAATTGCAGTGTAGCAGGGCGCTCATGGATGAGTGATGCAACACCATCCCTCTCACCCGAACATAAAACAATAACCATATTCTAAACAACATCATCATTAAATAATAAGTAAACAACTGCATAAGCATAACATCACACACATATGTCCACATATCATAAGCATTAGTAGCAGTGTCGTAGACAACCAAATCCAATAAGCAGAATTGTCAACCAACCAAACAACATGGTGAAAAAGTCACCAACATAGTCTCAAATATGCATCAAACATAAAAAGTATCCAAAAAGTATCATAAGAGTAATAGTAACACGAGAGGTACTACAAATTTTATTTTTGAATTTCCATAACATAAAGATTATTTGATTTGGTTTACTTGTATAATGATTGACATGCACTTGTTTCATATGCATAAATTGTTTAAGATTTTTTCTAATAATTTTCAAGGTTTAAAAAAGATGAACTATTGACATTTAACAAGAGTTTGTAAACCTTTACAAAATTCCATGATATCATTTCCTAAAAAAATAATGTTTATGAAAAGCTATGAGGTTTGAAAAAAATCATATAAATTTTTATGATTTGTCTTTATTCCACTTCAATTTTCCCATTTCACTTACATTCCATAATCACATGAATAAAATTTTATGGAAGATGCCATGAGTTAAAGAGGGGATAAAAACATCATAATGTTATTGGCCTATTTCATTTATCCCAAAAAAATCTAATATTACATTTAAAAATAATAATAAACTTTTAAAAATAAAAGTCAACTAACGCATGATGTATAAAGTGAATGGTCTTTAAAAATGATTTTTAATAAAAGAATTGATTTATTATGTGGACATGATTATCTTTTTAGCCTTTCAACTTTGTCACATGGATATCGAAGTGGATTGTTATAATGGACATGGATTATGCCCCAGCATAAACCTAATTGGCAAGTACATTTCATATGGTTTAATATTTGGTTCAATATTGTATTTTTGCAAATATCTATTTAGAGCTCGTATTTCTATAAATATCTATTTAGAGCTTGTATTTATATGAATATTCACTTGGATCTCGTATTTTCACAAATATTCACTTGGAGCTCATATAGCTTGATACGCCCTAATAGCTGATACACTTTATCAACGAGGTTTCAATGGTACTCTCCTCTGATGTATTGAACGTGATGAGTCTGAAACTACCTTATGAGAATTTGATGAAGGTATTTGTGGTACTCATTCAAGTGGTCTTACTCTAGCTAAGAAAATCCTACGCTTGGGATATTGTTTTCCGAACATGGAGAAATAATATTTTCAATTTTTTAAGAAGTCCAAGAAGTTTCAAGTACATGGAAATCTCATACATGCACCGGCACAAGATTTGCAACCATTCACATCGACCTGTCCTTTCTATCAACGGGGACTTGATCTTGTGGGTAACATTCATCCATCTTCCTCTAATGGCCATAAATTCATAATCATGACCACTGAGTATTTCACAAAGTGGATTGAAGTTGTCCCATTAACCATGATCACTGGTAAAAAAATTGCCTCCTTCATCCTGAACTATATTGTCTATCGGTATGGCATCCCTAGCTCCATTGTCACTAATAATGATAGACCCTTTAAAAACTAGGATGTGCAAGAAATTTATGAAAAAATCCATATCCAACACCAATTTTCCACACCCTATTACCCTCAAGGGAATGGCCAATTAGAAGCCTCAAATAAGACCATTTTGAAAATCTTGAAGAAAGTTGTCAACGATGCTGGATGTGGCTAGCATGTCCAACTAAACCCTGCCTTGTGGGCATATCATACTAGAATCTTCACCCCTATAGGAGCCAAAACATATGCCCTTATATATGGATTTGAAGTCATCTTACCCATTGAGGTTGAGTTACCTTCACTTTAGGTATCATTGAAAGGAATCATTTCAGAGGAAGACTATCGAGTATCCATACTACAGGAGTTGGAATTGTTAGATGAATGTCGTTAGAATGTTGTTGATCATCTAAAAGCTTATCAACAAAGAATTTCAAGGATCCAAAGCCACAAGGTAAGACCGAGAACATTTCAGGTTGGTGACTTGGTACTAAAAGAGAATCCTCACAATCAACAAGATCGAGAAAAGAAGGGAAAAATTGAACCTAATTGGCTAGGTCATTTTTTCATTGTATCAGTATATAGATCTAGAGCATATCAGTTATCTATACCTGAAGGGGAACTATTTGAAGAACCTATCAACAAAATTCATCTCAAGAATTTTTATACATAACTCATCTGTGTATGGTTTAAAAATAGAAAAAGCAAAAAAGCAGGAAAAAAAGCAGAAAAATCCAAAAAAATAAAAAAAAGAATAAGAAGAGTCAAAAAATAAAAATAAAAGTGTAATAAAAAAGTAGTGAAAACCTAGCAACAGGTGCTATTTTTGATAGATTGGATTTTCCATCTATTGGAACATGTGCCAATCGTCCACTTTTCACCATCATTATGCTTGTCCATCATAAAACCTCACATACATATCTGGGTGTTGTAGTCGTGTCTCACGTTGGCTTGGCGATCATTGTGAGCATTCACAATAAATGGTTTGTTTCTCACCGAGGGAAAATCCTGAACTCATTGGGAGAAATCTACTTTAATCTTAAAATAATAGAAAAGCAATAGTTGGACAACATAGAAAACATAACTATCACAACGAAACTCAACATTGAACATCAATCACAATTTTTAGAAAACCAACCATCCAAATCAACAACAAGATCGGTAAAACAAATCTCACTAGATGATATTCTTTTTCAAATCATGGTTTAATCACTTCAGCATAAATGTTCAACTGTTGTATCTTGAATTTTGTTATCATTTCTCTGGAGCAACTAAAGGATGTCATGGACTAGAGAAGCTACGCTGGAGTATGATATTTTTCTTTGTTTGTTGTATGTGAGTTGATTGTTACTACTATGTAAATTTGTCACAAGACATGATCTACAAAGTATCATTGATTACATTCCTGATTTGCATAGGAAAAGTATTAACTCTTGTATTTTTTATGCAAGCAATACTTAGGTCATCTTGGTTCAATTATACCTAGATTCTTGTATTACCTTGCAATATCAAAAAATCCATGGAAGTTGTACTAAGTTCATCATGGTTTAATTATACCATCAGTTTTTGTACTAAAATTCAACATATCAAAAGCTTAATGATGATAACAAGCACAAAAATTGGCTAACAAGATGACAACATTGAATAATTAGATTTTCATGGTTAAGATAGATTGCATTCATATTAGGTTTTCTAAGGCTGAAAAGTTTCAAAATGATTTTATCTCTCTCATTAAATGATTGAGTAAATTTGACATAAACAAAACAAAAAGATCATTCACATTTAGCTGCATAATCATTATCATATCATTCATACATTAGAAATTATTATCATAAGTCATTCATCCATGCATTAGATCATATATTTGCATTAGAAAAATACAAAAATAAAGTGCATCACATCTTATTTGCATGACGAAATCCATCTTATATATCATAAAGCATCATCCATAAATCCATATAGAATCATAATCCATACATCATCATTTCCTCATTGCATCCATACACAACCATGTCATAATCATATAAATATTGCATAACATATAGAGAAGAAATCAAATGCATTCATCATAAAAGCATGTAGACAACATATAGATCAATAATCTTTGTTGCATCTCATATAATCTCAAAATAATCAATGTCAAGTATATAATGATATCACAAAATTTGGAGAGATACATCAATAAAATGGTAGGAAATCATGAAGTCCCTGATTGAATAAGTGAATACATCAAGTATCGGTACATCAAATAGGAGTACAAAAGCTATGTGTTCCTCCCTAGATGTTGTAGGCCTCGTTGTGCCTATTGTTGCACCACCAGATGGACTTGTACCTAGATCTCTTCCTGATGGATCTCTAAAAAGTGGCTCAGTCACACCCCTACTCGTAGTTTGTGATTGACTCTGACCTAACCTAGCATTGATAGATTACACATAGCTAGGGGCACACCACTCTACAAGAACTGTCTGATATTACAGTGATCTATAGTACTATGTCTCTTGGGATAAATTTCAAACCTCTCTGAGCATATCCCCTACAATAGTCCCCTCGGAAACTCTCTGCAATCTCTCAGCTAGGGCCTCTACATTCTCATATCTATGTCTCGCGACATCTCTTTGATATCAAATAGGAAATCTAATCTTGTGCCTATGTTAGTTATCCTTGTAATCCCTCCACCTATAACTACAAGGCATATATCTATTCCTATTGCTGATGGGAAGGCACACGAATCTGAACCTAGGATGGTCCTGCCTACTATTGTCTTGAGGGAACCATACATCTACTCCCCAAGGGTACTCTAAAGTCTAGTATTTGGTTTCCACCCACGTTCCCTCCATCTCCATCATCCCCTCCATTGCCAACATCTCCTCCATCCCTCCTCCATCTTGGTGTTGGTTGTGGTGCTCTCTCATCATCATCATCAAATGCCAATACTGGCTCATCGAGACTGGATATCCTTGGTATGACATATGTGAAAAAATGCTCAGCATACTCATTTGTCATCACACCAGCTGCAATCACCGGATAGTAATCCCATACCTATGCCCGCAATCCAAAATACTCCTCGCAAGCTACATCATAAGATATGGTGGGTCCCCACTCTATAATATCTTGTTGGCTCTAAGCATATAACACAACTCCCTAGGGCATCCCCTGAGCTCAGCCATACTGACAAAGCACCCTCATGAGCATGAATCTCTCAATAATAAACCAGGCATGTCCAATCAAATATCTCGAAGTACAAACATATGGCATCTCCAAATCATTCTCGGGCCACTACTCACAATCTAAGTATAGTCACCATATGACTACCTCCAAATCATCAAGCACTCATCACCAATACTCCAATTTTCCTAGCTTCGGCTAGAAAAGATCACTTGTGTACCCAAAGACATATGGCTTTCCAATTGGATGATCTCTCTCTGCTAAAGAATGAGCAACAACTATATGCTTCCAAGCCCAAATATGAAGCAGTGTCACTCCAACTGATAAACTAGCAGCTCCATGATACACCACCTGATGTAGATCATGATATAAATGTGATAACATATAGGAACCCCATGCATATTGAATCCCCTGAGGGATCATCCTCTCTAGTATTCTACCCCATCCAACAGACAGTCCCTTTGACCTATGGTCGGGACATAAGAAACCTCCAACAAACCCAGCTAGAATATATGGTAATGACTCATATGAATCCACCATATCCTTCCATGGGATCTCATAACCACTAATCTCTTCATCATCAAAGATCCTCCTCAATGCATCAGTGCCTCCCTGCTCTGTATGATCATATACAACTAACTTTCCAACCACAAGAATCCCCAATATCCAGTGCACATCCTCCAGGGTAATCCTCATCTCACTGATAGCCATATAGAATTTGTTGTGGTCACTATGCCACCTCTCAACTAATGCAGTCAATCATCCCATGTTTATCCTATACTGGGGCATATCAAGAAAGGAAGATAAACCACATCACCCAATAACATCTAATTCTGCCTGCACCATATGCAAAATCATATCCCAAGTCTTCGAGTAGTGCTCTCGAGACTGAAGAAATCCTAAGTTCTCCTATAATCATGACATATTGCAAATCAACATTTTATCAATCAACCTATCAATCAATCTAATCAGCTCAAATGAGATTTCAATCAAATCTTGCAGAGCATCTATTATTGAATCTCATCCATCATGAGGTCAATCATCATCTATCCTATCAAACATCACCAAAACAATGGCTAACATGATCATCAAGCATCAAAAGCAAGAAAAAAAATCAATATTTCATCAATTCTGGTGTCATTGCACCAAAACAAAACATCCATGCACTAGAACAATGGGTGCACTACAAAAATTCATCAATGGACTGAAACAGAGCATCTATGTGCTAAATTCTAAATGCTCTAAAACAATCAACATATGTGCTACTTGGCAACATAAATGCACTAAAAACCTAAATGTGCTAAAACATTCAATCGATGTGTTGTATCGAGGCATAAATGTGCTAAATTCCTATATGTGCTACAAAAGGAAACCTACATGCTAAAACACACTATCACAGATTTTAAAAATGTGAAAAACGTGTGAAAAGAAATTCAAATTTCAACAAAAGGCAATTTCTCGAGGTACGTATCGAAGGTCCATGCGCGGCAAGGTGGTGGTGTCATCGAACTTGCTCAAATCAATGGGTGTGGTATGGGATCACCATTTTTCTAAATCACTCAATCAACTAAATCACTCAATCAACTCAATCACTCAATTGCAAATGAATTCAAATGAGCTCCTTTTTCACCTTTTTATCTTTTAAAGGGGTAAATGGAGGGTATTTAAGTGGGATTATTTTTATTTTCAAAAAGGGCATCAATTAATCAATTGACAGGGTCATTCTTCTTTATCGGGAGATAAATTGTCACAAAATCCTAAAAATTTGAAAATCCTCATAAAAACATAAAAATTTCAAAAAATCCTCAAAATTCAAAAATTCAAAAATTTATCTCCCGAGCGGGCATACACACACCATCACTCAAAAATTAGCAGCTAGGGCATATTGATTTTTTTTATCAACACTATCGGCAAGTTTTTCTTTGAAGCAACGTTTTGCAAACACATCACTTCAAAGAGGGGCAAAATGTATACATTCAAATTTGGTCTGGAGAATTAATTAAATAAAAGTTATTTACTTAATAATATTTAATTCTTCTACTTATAAATAAATTGAAAATTTTATTTATATAGTTCATTTTTCTCCAATTCTTTCTATCCTAGATCATTTTCTTCATATCTTAATTAAATAAACAAATTTAAGTAGTTTGTTTTATTTAATTAACCTCTTCTCACTAAATTTGAATTTTAAATTCAAATTTAAGCACATGTCTACTAACATCTTTGCACCTTCCACCTCATCATGTGTCTCAAGAATTAAATATTTCTAATATTTAATTTGACATTTATCATCAAAAAATTCTAACTAATTTGGGACACTTGGCCTTCATCTCCATTTTATTCCTCTTCACACTTGGCAGTTTGTTCTCATGAAGGGAACACACCTCCCCTTTCTCTCTAACCTCTTCATCTCTCTAAATCAAATTCAGATCATTGATTCCTACCACCTAGGCTCATGCCTTGGAAAATCTATAAATAGGCCCTCATTTACACAACAAAAGAGGGAGAGCTGAGCATTTGTAGAAATTACACTATGACATTTTAATTAGAATTATCATTTTAGTATTAGTATTTTAGCATCAAGTATTTTAATCATGGAATTTTCATTAGCAGCATCTTAATCACAACATTTTTATCATATCATTTTCATACAACAATATCATAGCAGCATTATTATCTTTGCATATCATCTACAACTAGTTCATTATCATGTAATGTAGGAAACATCTCTTGCATTTAAAGCATCTCTCATTCTTCAGGTTGTCACTTAGAAATTCATGTGCACAACAATCTAAGAGAAATATTACTTAAATAATCCTTGGAGATAGAGGACAATGAGACACCATTGAGGAATTGTTGTATTAATTTGATTGTTATTTGAATTCCTTGATATAATGTTTCATTGGTATGTTGTATAGGTTTTATTTTCTTATTCACGTTATTTACATACACACAATTCTTGTTGGTCATCTTGCTATGATTGTATTGGTTCTTGATTTTCAACCTACTATGCAATAGCAGCAAGCTCCACTAACCCTATGTTTGCATGTTCCTCAAGAATATCTTCCACTTCAACATTTTCCTTCCCCTTAGGAGCTTTTGTCTCCTTCCTAGGTGTTCTTCTGAGCCTAGGGCTTCTTTTTGGAGGTATATCAGTAGCTGGCTAAGCTGATTTTGATTTCTTTAAAGGGATTTTATGTTTCTTAATGGCTGTAGGAAGACCAGTGTCATCATCTTTTCATTTCCCAGGGCTAGGTTTTGCTTTTTTTTAATATTTGGTTCATAACCTTCCCTTTTCTATCGCCCCCCCCCTCATTTGTGCTTCCTCTTTCCTAATGTCTGCCCTAGTATGAATTGGAGTTTTAGGAAGAACATTGAAATTAATGTTTGTTGATTGAATTTCTTTATCTAAACATTCTTTCTATTGTTGATTCGATTGCAGGAGGGTTTATACTAGGGTTTGTGCTAGAGGTTGAAGCTCCAGGAGTGGTTTTAGAAACCCTCTCACCCCTAATAACCCTATGAGCTTGAGGTTGACCTGCATGACATGCATTTTCCAATCTAAACTAATCAATTTTCACAAACTCTTCCCATGACATACCAGATACTTCTTGCAAATATTTTTTTACTAACAATTTTATCAAACAATAATGGGAGATAGAATTTTCCCTACCTTTTTTCATTTCAGCTACCATAATTTCTAGGAGGGTGTATAGGACATTGGACATTTTCATCCTTCATCCATGTCTCATATGGTTCAGGAGCTTAAAATGCACAGAATTGAGGCTGATTGGGGGCCTTCACAGGTAATATATTTGACAATATAGACAACAACTTGTTTCCACTTTTTTGGCAGAGAATTTCCCCTTATTCCTTGCTTATCTACAACAAGCAAAGGATCACTAGGTTCAGTGAAGTCTGCTCTAGATGGCCTTGCATACCTAGAAATAGGGTATGGCTCTCTTTCGACAGGAAAACCCATTACGTTAGCAACTCTCTCCTTAGTGGCTATAACTTCTAGCCCTTTTACCATTGCCTTACCATCATAAAGTGTCTATGTAAATTCTAGAGCAATGTCCTCGTTGAAACTGCCTAGTTTCAAAAAGTAGTCCAACTATCCACAATTTTTTAATTTGGCTAGAGAGAGTGCATCACATAGTATCACGTCATGAACTATAGATTCATTCCTAATCAGATGACCTCCCATTGTTTCTACCTACAATCAAACAAACACTTCTGCAAATTTTTCTTTCTTGCAACCCTTCTCTGAAAACCTAATTTCTTCTACTTCCTACAACTCTTCTTCAGTGCCAACACCAATGTCATGTAGCTCTTCAATTTACCTTTTTGGTGGTGTTATGAATATGACTAAGGTAGTAAATAAATATAAATGAGGGATATCATCAAGAAAAATGGCAGTAGTTTAGTGTCACATCATACATAAAATTCATCATTTCAACTATTTCATATTGGCTCACTTTAAATTTTTTAACATGTATGACATGTGGACATGATGGATTAACACTTCCCCCCAACATAAATTAAGGCATGTGTTTGCACAGACTGAGATGTAATTATGGTGTAATAGGGCAGAGTACTTAAGATGTTCTATGTGAAATATCAATATTAATATACAATAATTAAATAAATGCATTCAAGATAATTAAGATATAACAAGTTGTTATGCACGTACCTAAAAATGTGCAGTGTCATTTTCAAAGAATGTGGAAGGAAATGTGTGTTACTTTTAAAATTACAGTGAGAAATTAAATGTAGTGATGGAATAAAGTGATGGTGGATTTATGCAAGAGAGAGAAAGGATGGAAATGGATGGATGGATGGATGGATGGATCTATTAATGGAGAAATGGATTCCCACAAAAGTGGAAATATTTATTGTGATTGCATGCATTTGAATAGTTAGGAGGGACACTAGGTCTTCTTCCTTCGGCTGCAGGAAGTTTAGAGGTTTGGTGTTGAATAAATTGATGCATGAATTCTTGTTTGGAAACCGATTTATGATATAACCTAAGGCGGTGACCATTGACAAGGAGCTTAAATCTGACAGGGTCAATGGTTTCAAGTTGAACAACACTATTGGAGAAGACTTATGCCACTTCATATAGTCCCAACCACCTGGTTTGCAGTTTTCCTGCATTATCTTGGTACCTGGAATAATAAAGGATGGCCTAGTCACCTGGCTAGAACAAATTTTCCTTTATGTATTTATCATGCCATTGGATTCTCTAATTTTGTACTATCTCATCATGATGAAGAACTAACTTTCTCATCTCATCCAAGGCATTCAACTACATGATCCTATCCTTTTGTGCCTCAGATATGTCTATCCCAAGATCTTATGTAGTGCTAAGAGTTTTATGATCAAACTCGATAGGAATCATGGCTATTTTTTCATATAACAATCGAAAAGGAGTGAAGCTAGTGGTTGTCTTCCAAGTGGTTCTATAATCCCAAACAAATTCTACCAACCTAGTTGCCCAATATTTTATGTGAAGTGCTATTGTCCTGGTCAGAATAGATTTTATTTCTCTATTTGTTACCTCAGATTTTACATTGGTTTGTGGGTGATAGGGAGTGGATTTCCTATATCTGACATTGTACATTATTTGTGACTATCTCCCTAGGAACTCCATAGCATGTGAAAATTTCTTCATAGAGGAATTTTGCAACTTTATTGTCCCTAGCATGTTTTATGGCTTTTACCTTAGTCTATTTTGTCACATAATTAGTACAAACTAAGATGTAAGATTTACCATTTGATGGTGGATTAATTGGACCTACAAAATCAAGTCCCCATTTATCAAATGGTGTGATAACTACCTGAGGGTATAGAGGCATCTCATCTGAGTTAGTTGGTCAACCCATCCTTTGACACCTATCACATTTCCTAGTATATTTTCTTGCATACTTGTGAAGTGTAGGTCAATAGTATCTTGTATTGAGGATTTTCATGGCTATCCTCTTAGCTTCAAAAATTTCCCCCATAGGGTTCATCATGACATGCATTTAGTATATCATAAGTCTTATCCTCTCTTATACATCTTCTCAACACATGATCTGGTCTAGTACAGAATAAACAACCTGTCATCCATGAGAATGGAAAAGTCTTCTCAATAAGAACCCTTTGCTCTTTTGGAGAGAAATGAGGGGGAACTCTTTTTGTAACCAAATAATTGGCTATATAGACATACCAAGGTGTATGCACACTGATGGATAACAAATTTTCATCAAGAAAAGAGTCATCAATGACTTGAGTGTCTTCTAGTGTTGTCAATCTAGAGAGAAATTCTACCACAACATTTTATTTCCTCCGCTTGTCTATGATGCTGATATCAAACTCATGCATTAACTTCAACCATATCGCCAATCTACCTATGATTAATGGCTTGTTCACAAGATATCTTATGGTTGCATGATTTGTATGGACAAAGATCTGGTATCCTATGATATAATGTCTAAATTTTTTGAGAGCATAAATGACTACCAACATCTCCTTCTCTGTCAATGTGTAGTTAAATTCATCCCCCTTTAGGTTCTTGCTGATAAACTAGATTCCATGCTCTGTTGCTCCCTATTTTTGTCCTAAGACAACCCCTAGTGCATAATCAGATGCATTTGTGTGAATGTGGAAAGGAAGTTCCCAATTAGGGCCTTTGAGCTCAAGAGCATGGGTTAATGTTGTTTTCAAATCAGAGAATGATTTATCACAATCCACTATCTATTGGAACTCAACTTCTTCAGTCAAAAGAGTGTAAAGTGGTGCTATCATTTTACTAAAATCTTTTATGAAATGCCTATAATAACCTCCATATCCTAGGAAACTTCTAACATATTTTTGCTTGGCAGGAATAGTAAGATTAGTAATTACCTCAATTTTGGTTGGGTCCACTTGAATTCCCTTTTGAGAGATATAATGGCCAAGGACCACTCCTTCTTGCATCATCATAAACCATTTCTCACTGTTCAAGGAGAGATTATGGTCCTCACATCTTTGTAAAACCTTTTTGATTTTTTCTAATGCTTCTGCAAAATCAGCACCATACGTAGTGAAATCATCCATATAGATTTCCATACAATCATGTGAAATATCTAAGAATATATTAATTACTCTTTGGAAGGTTGCTAGTGAATTGCATAGGACAAATGGGAGTAAAAAATAGGTATAAGTCCCCCAAGGACAAATGAAAGTTGTCTTTTCATGATCCTCAGGTGCAATTTGTATTTGATTATAGCCAGTGAACCCATCTAAGAAGGAAAAATACTTCTTGCCTACAAGTGAATCCAATACTTGGTCTATGAAAGGAAGAGGAAAGTGATCCCTTTTTGTGGTAGAATTTAGTTTTTTATAGTCAACACGAACTCTCTATTTACCTCCCTTTTTAAGCACAATCACTAAAGGAGGCACACATTGGTTGTTTGAGAAAGGGTAGATCAATCTTGCATCCAAATTTTTTTATAGTTCTCCTTTCACAATCTCCCTCAATGTAGGGTTTATTCTCCTTTGTGGTTGCCTAACTGGTGTGCAGTCATCCCTAATGTAGATCCTATGAGTACAAAGTTTGGGATATAAACCCTTCATGCCATGGTAATCCCATTCCAATGATTTTTGATGCTTCTTTAACAGGTTTGTCAGAGACAACTTCTGCTCCAGAGTAAGCTTGTTATTTATATTCAAATGTTTCCCCTTTGAAATTGGTACTTGTGTGGTCAACTCAATCATGGTTGTTTCACTTATTCTTGGCATTTTTACTTCATGAGGTAAAAATATATGAAGTATATCTAGTGTTGAAATAAATTTAGGTGCAAAAGAAGCCAATAGAAGTGTCTGCAATGGACATGCAAAACTAGATTCTTGAGTGGGTGCTTCTTCATGCACTTCATAACTATTCTGAATTATATGGGATAATATGTCATCTTCTTCCTGAAGCTGCAAGAAAGGAATTTTGTCAATCATCATGATTTGTGCCACTAAATTGGCTCCCTCTACTTCTTCTCCAACTTGTGGCCAAATGGGGTTTTCCATACCATGGGATGGTTGAGCAGGAGGATAAAGGACAAGATTTTTAGTGCTTTTCCCATCGAAAATAGTCATGTCCCTTGACAGAAATCCAATGTAAGCATCTACAGTGGCTAACCATAGCCTTCCCAAAATAATAGGATATCCTCCTAATGTAGCTTTAGGGGAAAGGATCATAAAATCAGCTAGATATTCCCAAGATTCTAGAATAACAAGATCTTCAACTATACCATCTAGTTTGATAGTGGAACTATCAGCAAGCTGCAAGACAGTGGAAGTAGGTCTTAGATTTGTAACATTTAGTTGTTGCATGATATCTTTAGTCATTACATTGATAGCAACTCCCAAGTCTATTATATTATTCTATACTTGGATTCCATTTATAACGACTCCAACTATAGGACTACCTAGGTCAGTATACTTAGGAACAATAAATTTCCCAAGCATGATATTTGTCAATTGTCCCATTACATGAATAGTGGTGGGGTCCTTCTTTTTCCTCCCAAAATTTTAAATTCATTCTTCCTTTATTACCTTACCATATATGGGAAAAAAATTTATGGCCTGGAATAGAGGTATCTTGACACATATGTTGTTTAGTTGATCCAAAATATCAAAGGTTGTTTCTTCCTTTTGCTTAGCAGCTTCTAACCTTTGAGGGAATGGTGGGTCAGGATTAGTTTGATTAACTAGTTCAGGATTCATGGGCTCACTTGTCTGAGTATGGATATTAGGTAAATTTTGATGTTCCTCCTCTTCCATAGGAAGCTCCGTGATAATAGGAGTGGAAGGTGATGAAAAATTGGTTCTTGAACGTAGATGAATATTACTCAAACTCATAGCATAGGTAGGATATTGGCTTGGATCTACATAGTAGACTGGATGCTACTATGGTTTTTTATTTGGTTTAGGTGTGGGTTGAGTTGGTGACTAATTAGGTCTAGGTGTGCTATCATTTGAGTTAGGAGGAGGCATTATGGCAAGCTATTGACGTTATGGAGGTTGTTTCATGTAACTAGTTGCCTATTTTGGCCATTGCTATCCTCCCCTCCATTGGGATGTTTGTTGCTAATTTCCTTGAGGTTGTTTCCAATTCCCCTAGGGTTGCTACCATTGAGGTGGAGTGTTTTGGAAATTGGGCCAAGTGTTTGGAGGTTTTTTCCAAGGCTAAGGTGAATAACCTCCAAAGTTTGATAGATATTGGGGTTGCCATCGATTACCAGATGTATAAGAATTCATATAAGGTCCACTAAAAGATAATGGGTCTAGTGGCATACCTTGTGTTGGAGCCCATTGCCTTCTTTGTGCAACATTAAAAACTTGATCTTCATCACCCTCAATTGTCTTTAATTCAGGTGGAATTTCATTGCTATCAATATTGGCTACCATTTTACATTTGCAGTCCTTCTTTTGCCTGCAATGAGGATAATATTCAGCCAACATTGCCTCTGCCTCCTTATGTTTTTTTTATTTATTAAAGTGTATCTAGATGATTTTCCATATTATTTATGATGTCTTACTTGAAGTCTAATAGTAAATGAGTGATTTCCATCCTTGAAACTCCATTAATGGAGGATTTACCCATAGAATATTTGTAACCTCTCCCTTTCTTTATGGTTGCTCTGGAGTAATTCTGACATATCTTCTTAATATCATCCCAAGGAAATTGGGTGATATCTCCTCCTCCTATCAAGTCCAGAGCGTCAACATAATTCCCATTGATCCCTCTAAGGAAGAGAAACTTTTGAGACTCTTCATTCATGAGTGCATGATGTGGATATTTCTACAGACTAAATAGGAACCTTGACACATAGTCCTCCAAAATTTCATCCTCCTTTTGTTGCATCCTTAAGATATCATCTCCTCTCATATCACTACCTCTACAGTATTCTTTATACTTCTCAAGAAACTTTTCCTTCAAAACATCCAAAACTATTCATAGTATTCCTACCTAAGCTCATAAACCATCTTAATGCAACTTCTTTCACAATAGTGGGAAACAACTTAAGCCTATGAGTGTCAGTAGTGTAATCATAGCTTATGTAGAGGATATCAAATTCAAACAAGTAAGTGTTTGGGTCCTCTATTACAAGCCCATATAATTTAGGAAGGAATGAAGCAGGAATGTTCTTGAGGTTATCAACATAATTTTGTTGAGGGATAGGAAATGGAAAGGTTGGTCGGTTAGGCCTAATTGGGATAGCCATATTTTCTTGATGGATTATCAGAGCAAATGGATTCTCAATCAGGTTTTGGGTAACTTTCTCTTCAAAGGAAGTTTTAGAACTGGTCATATTGGGAAATGCATCAAAAAAATGGTTTACTTCTTCTTCTTTGTCTCCTAAATTTTTTTGAAACTCAACTAGCTGATAATCAAGATTAGGATCAGTAGGAAGTAATCTCCCTAGAGCATCTCTTCTCCTGCCCCTATGCATGTGATATCAACTCAGTATAAACCAACTCACACAAAGAATTGGTGAAATAATAATGAATCATTACTTATTCTAATGAAGGGTATGTTGAAAAAAAACTTTAGAGATACCAAAAATAGGAAAGAAACTAGAAATGACTCCTAATAACTTCCTATTTTGACACCATCCCTGAAAATGATGCCAAAAATGTTGGCCTCCTCTAATGGTTCAATAACTAATACCTTAAAGCAATAACTTAGAGATTAAATATCTACACCAAATAGCTATCTTTCTCATCATGAACGTTCATTTTATTATCAACCGAGGGATGTGAACTTGAAATGGTTCAACACTATATGTGCACTAGGATTCCATTGTAGCCATCCTTATCCTATAAATTTAGAAAGGAAATAATATTGGAAGTGAAATACTACAAATGAAACAACATAAGTATTGAGCATAAACCAACAACTAAACTAAATTGAAATGAATTATAGAAATAGAAGTATCAGTAAACATACAAGAAGTTACTTTATCTGTCGTGGCTACAAGAACAAACACAAAACAAAGTTCTAGTGGTTGTAGGAACAAACAACTACTAAGATTGTAACTAATTGTTGAACAAAAAAGTAACTACTAAACTGAAAGGATGGAATTCTCACCAATCGACCCCCCTTGAATGATTTTTCCCAGTACTAACTCAGATGTAACAAACTACAATATCATTTTATTCATTGAAAACATGATTACAATGTAGCAGTAACATAACTATATTTTTTAATACTAAAAAAAAAAATTACAATTCTCATAACGTTCAACCTCTTGAGGAGGAGCATTTGACCATTATTTGTAGAAGAAAATATTCTAACTAACTTAACTAACAAGGTAGTCAACTCCAACAGATTAGGAGGATGCCACTTATTGAAAGCATGAAAAAGAGAGGAAGTTATGCATGCACAAGATTTGATCAAACCAAACTTGCTTCAACAAAAAATCCAGCATAACAATACCTCCTAAATCTACTCAACTAATAGACATGGCCATCAAGGTTAACTTCCACATGAGCTAGAAGTTTCCAACCACTTGATTTCTTCAATGTCCATCTCTTCTTGAATTTTTTAGCAATCGAGCAGCTGGAATGAAATCCTTCCACATTGCAAGCTCCATTTATTTATGCATCTAATTCTGGACCTACATTATAACTTTAGTGTACATAGGACAAATGTATATTCATAATTACCTTAAAGTAAAATCCATTCAACCACGTAAAATTAACATAGATTAATCACATTGTGTGTTAATTTCATCAAAAGTCACAAGGATAATTTTAAGCCCAAGGTTTATGGATTTAAGGAAATAACATGGAGAGTATGAATAACCAAGTGCCATAGTCTATAATATCAACAAAAAATATATGATAAACCTATCAAAATTGAGCCATTAATTGAACTCATTAGGACCCATACAAATATGCATGCCTCCTCCATAATTCTCTCGAGGACCCAACCCCATCCTACATTGGGCCTCCTTTTTGGCATTATTTGTCTACAAATAAAACCAACTATCACAATGATGGTGTCACTATCCCTACAAATATAATGATGAAGGTTGATATGACCATCTTCTATCTCCATGTCCTCATCTCCCATAACTCACTCCAAGGGATACCCACCATGATCTACATCATACACCAACCTCTCACCATGGATGGTTACCTTGAGTATAAAATGCCACACGTCCTCAAGTATGATAGTAGCCTCTCCAGTGGATAGCAGGAAATATGATGTCTCAGATCTCCTCCTCTTGATAAATATAGTCATAAAGGCTAGGTGAGCCCTAATCTTTGGCATGTACGTGACATAGTATAATCCAACTATGATGAGAAACTCCATATCAATCTCTATCAATCATGTCATCCAATCAAAAACTTATGATCACTGCTCCCGTGATAAGATAGGGTCAAGAACATCCTGCAAGCATATAGCTCACCATATTAATTTGTCAAAATTTGCAAAAACAAATCTAAGTCTAAATGTGCCTAAAGCAAAAGCGAGGTTTTTCAAATGTGTCACTCTGTCACAATCAAAAGCGATTTTTTTTTTAAAAGCATCACTTTCCGAAAATAAATGCAAGCATATTTTACAAATGAATCACACAAACATAGTCAAACACACTACAAAATTTTAATATCTCGACACACTTGTGATAGCATTACGCTTTTGACAAAAGCGGCACGTCGAGCTTCAAAAGTGCATCAAGTTACAGAAGCATCACTAATAAGACAACGTGTTTGTTGACCTAACTTTACCTATATTTTTCACTACCTAAAACTACGTGCAAACAAAGAAGGGTTAGTCACATACTGGATCAATTGCTTCTGTTGGTCAATAGAACCAATGGACTATCTTTACATGATGTGGGGCTCGAACTAGAGGTGTCATAGATATCAGGTCTCACAAAGGAGTGTCGAGGGGAAAAATTCTTAGAGCTCTAAATCTTTCAAATCAAAATGTGAAAATGAGGCTAAAATGAACCAAAATGCATATATATGCCTAGCAAGCCATAGGGTTTCACCCTATAATTAATTTTTCAAAGTTGGCTATCCATCCCAGTAAGTTTTTGGGCTTCTTAGGACTTGATTTTTTCATCCTCTTTTTAGAAAAACTAGTCCCATCATCCTATCATGATCCCAACCCAAAAATTATTTTTTTCAATCAATCTTTTGAGGGGGCATCCTACCATCCTTCCTTCATTTGTTGGGGTATAGTGGTGCATCAGGTAGATTTTAAATTATTTTTCAAGCAGCATCAAGTCTTTGAAACAATGTATCAGGTACATTGTCTCAGAGAGGTGCAAAATGTAGACACCTAGAATTGTCTGAATATATCACACATATCGATTTCACCTTTAAATATCATTTTCCTTATTACCACCTAATTACTCATTTTAATTAAATAATTTCTAATTATTTGATTAAATTCACTATTTTCCTCTATTAGTTGAATAATTAAAATTATTTGATTAATTCATCATTTCTCACTAATCTCCC
This sequence comes from Sequoiadendron giganteum, assembly GCA_007115665.2. Lineage (NCBI taxonomy): Eukaryota > Viridiplantae > Streptophyta > Pinopsida > Cupressales > Cupressaceae > Sequoiadendron > Sequoiadendron giganteum. The sequence continues at coordinate 355,138,326 of CM021109.1, read as the reverse complement.
CTTAATTAAATAATTTAGAATTATTTAATTAAATTCAATTTACCTCTTTCTACCATGATTAAATAATTTAATTATTTAGTTAATTCTAAATTTTCTTCTATCCCACTTGATTAAGTAATTTTTAATTATTTAATTAAAAATCCTAATTTCCTCTCACCCTCACAATTAAATAGTTTTCTTAATTATTTAATTCTTTAGTTTTCCTCCAACTTGCACAAAGAATATTCCTTTTTCAAAAGAGAATACTCCCTTTTCAAAATATATTTTCCCTACAAAATATATAAATGGTATATTCCCTCCAAAAGGAATATTCCATAATTCAAATTTAAATTCGAATACATATTTTCCATTCAAAACATCTTCAGCCAATTTTCCATGAAAATAGGGATATTTTGGGCTCTCATTCATCCTCCACCCTTAATCTCCTTGATTTCCTCTCAACCATTGATCCTAAAATTCAATCTTGACCTTTGATCAAATATCCTAAAATCTATAAAACAAGTCATTTCCCCATCAAAATCATTCATAATTTTCATGAGCATAGGCATTCTTGAATTCTTGAGCAATTTGAGCATCCTTTTGTGAACCACATCTTCAATATAGATTTTGTAATCATGGGTTATGTTTAATGGAGAAATCCACATACATTTGGAGCATAATCCCCCAATGGGATTGAAGGTTTGCATGTTCTTTTAGATTCAATTGTCTTTGAATTATGTTTTCATGTATTTTGATTAATATTTAATGGTAGTGTTTACTAATTTCATTGAGTATGGGCTTATATGACTAATATTTCATAGGTTTTTAGTGTTTTTTACTCAAACGGATTCAATTATTCTTTTTTCAACTAACCTATATTTCCCCTATAACATATCTATGGTCACTCCTATGTGGGTTTGTTTGGTAAATTAGATCTAGTGTTCAATCTAGTGTTTGGGTCTTTGAAATCCACATGTTATAACTAACCATCTCTATTTTGCATGATATTTATGTATGGTTGAATCTATTTTTTAGTTATTTGAGATTAGAGCATTGACTATGTATTTCTCCTTTGAGATGTTACATATGTGTAGATCTTATAAAACTTTCTAATGTGTATTATGTTTGGTAGGCCATATTCTTGGTCATCATTATTAGATTGGCAAGGTTATTTAGAGTACCTGATATAGTTGTTCATTTTATTCTATAGAAATTTTTTATGGTGCATGAGAAGATCTATTTAATTTTAAGTGGAGTTTTGGCAATGATATTGGTCATGATGCCATGTATAACTTGATATTACTTTCAATGGGATCTTTATGCAGTTACATAATGTGTTTTTTCTTCTTTTTTTAAAGTTTTTAGTTGTAAGTTGTTGTTACAGTGTGTAGTGAGCCATGCATAATATTTGATTAGAATATGAATGGTCTATTTGAATAGTTTTTGGTGTCATAAGGAGTTATTGGATTTTACCTTTAGATAGTAGTGAGAGTTTAATGACATCTTTGGTTCTATTGACAAAGGATGTGTGGAAATTATATCTTTTTAATTTGGAGATTGTGGTTGTACTTTACCTTTTGGGAGCTTATTGTATTGAATTCTTTGATTGTGTTGGGGTCATGGAGGATCTTCAATTAAGAGATAGTTATCATGATGCCTAGAGAGATCAGTTACACTGTTTAGTGGGAGCTTTGGAAATAATGTGGATTCATCATTTGATGATGCATGTTTATCTTCATGTATTTGGAGATGTTCTTTGTTTAGAGTATGATTTTTATTATGGCATGATGTACTCTCGATTCTAGATTAGATTGTTGGCATAATAAAATTTCAATTAAGGCCATGATATGTTCATTCAAAGGTGTTATATCATGATGTCATGTTTGTGTTCCTAATTCTGCAATTAGAAATTTGATAGTGGCCTTGTTTGGTTCTCTTTGGTTTTGAGCATTAATCATTTTATTAGAGCTTTATGATTTTGTAAGGTTCCATTTGAAGTTGGCATAGATTGATTGATGGATGTTCAAGGAGACTATAGAGACATGAGTGAGGCTAAGGCACCTCTTATTTATGGGATCATATGTTGATATGGTTACTCTTTAATGAGGATTTTAGTACAAATATCAAGGAGCCTACACCTAGTTATGAATGTGATGTTAGAATAAAGGTTTTAACTTAATTGTGTTGATTAAGTTACCTTTATTCCCTTCTTAAGATTTCACGTTAGTTTGCATAAAGTGACATTTAATAATTATATTAATTATTAAATGTTTTCCTTTTAGGGCTTCTATTAGGGTTTTTCCTATTAGGTTTTCTTTAGGGTTTGCATGATCTCCTTTTTATAAGGATTGATCCCATTGTATTTCATATTAATTCATTCTCTCATTCTCTCTGATATATACATTTTCAATTTTTAGAGAACCCTTGCTTGTTTGTCTCCATCTCTTCTTTTGTGATAGGTTATTTGCATGCAGGTGATCTTCGGGGTTTGTGAAGTTGTATTTTCTCAACTTCTACATGGTATTAGAGCTCCAGACCTGCTGCTTCCTATTCTTGTTTTGAAGATTTTTGGAGTTTCAAGGGTTTGGGGTTTTTTTTTTTGATCCAGGGCATACCTGCAATTTCAAAGCACTTTGAGTTCAAACAGACCTTGCCATTGCGTTCGTAGCGGTCCAAAACCCCTAAATCGACTGTTCATTCGTCCATTTTGGACAAAGTTGAATTTTGGGGCAAATTTTATTTTTGCAAATATGGTCTTCACACCTCAAAAAAAAAAATCAGAATTTATTTTTCCTCATCTTTTGAAATTATTTTTTCACAAAAAATATTTTTTTCTGTACAAATTTTCGCAGTTTTTTTCCTTTGTAAATTTTTTCATTTTTATTAAAAAAAAAGCAAATTAAAAAAGCCTTTTTACAGCTTGCGTAGGCCACACCTTATGCAGGTGGGTACCCTGCGCAGGGCCGCACCTTCATAAAGGTGAGGTGGGGGTGGGCCCACGTGCCTTCCCCACCAAATTTTTTAAAAAATAAAATAAAATTGTAATGTTTTTTTTATTGTTTTTTTTATTTAAATTTTTTTTTGTAAATTAAGCCTTATTATGCTTTTGCGGTGATGGTCGTTTGGCCATCAAATTTAAGTCAATATTTTTTTGTGATGGTCGTATGACCGTCAAATTTAATGCAGCGCTGACTTTTTTCCCCTTTGGACCTGTTTTCTTCCAGAGGCCGTAACTTGGGCATACGATATCGTTTTTTGGCAAATGAGATATTGTCAGAAAGCTGGTTTTGTCATCTTTCTAGTGGTGTGGGTTTCATCGCTTCATTTTTTTGTTGGTACATTTTACAGTCAGTTTTTTGTCTATCCTTCATGTATTTCCAGCTTTTTTGGGCATTTTGTGCATCATTTGTAAGCAATCTTTTATGTAAACGCACTGAGATAAAGTGCCACACTATTTAAAATGCAATTTTTGGGGATTTTTCACATAAGGTTGTGCCATATTTTGTACTCGCATTGTTATTATAAAGTGCCATGGGGGGTTGTGTAGTTTGCCTTTGTTTTGCCATCACACCTTTGTTTGGTGAGTGTCCCTCCACGATGACACTGGATCCTATGGTTACAGCCTCATGCATGTGTGCTTTGTTTTGCACACCACTTTTTCAGTTGTGGGTGCTTTCTTGTGCACTTTCATATGTTGTATCTTCTTCTTCATGCACTACAGGGTGTTGCACACCATTTCAATGGATCTGCTAGGCTCTCTCAGTTCAACATTATGGGGGGGTAATTATACTATTCATGCTAATTCTTCCTTGGTTTCACCTTGGAAGGAATCTTCCATTCTCAGGTGATCAGTGTTTTCAGACTATTGGTACTTGTGCCATTTGTATCTTTGTTCCAGGTGTTTACCTTTGTTTTCCATCTGATTCGAGTAGTGTCGTATGGGGCACTCATGCAGATTGTTGTCTTCTTGATCTTGATCACCTTATCTTTAGCGGAGGTTCTTCAACACCATAGCAGTCATCTTTCGACAGTTGTTTGCAGCATTCTTCTGCTTCAGTGATGTTCTTTTTGGCTTTCTGCATCTCTTTTTGGAGTAGAGCTTTTTCCCATGAGGTTTTCTCTATTTTCCCCTTTTTACAGAGATTTGGTTGTATTTGGGTACCTGATCTGGCCTAGTTGTCAGGACCCATGTTTGCCTTCTTGCATTGTAGTTACCTTTGCTTTCTTGCACTTGTTTGTAGTTGCAATGTTGCTCATCTTAAGGGGGGGTGTTAGAGTAAAGGTTTTAACTTAATTGTGTTGATTAAGTTACCTTTATTCCCTTCTTAAGATTTCATGTTAGTTTGCATAAAGTGACATTTAATAATTATATTAATTATTAAATGTTTTCCTTTTAGGGCCTCTATTAGGGTTTTTCCTATTAGGGTTTCTTTAGGGTTTGCATGATCTCCTTTTTATAAGGATTGATCCCATTGTATTTCATATAAATTCATTCTCTCATTCTCTCTAATATATACATTTTCAGTTTTCAGAAAACCCTTGCTTGTTTGTCTCCATCTCTTCTTTTGTGACAAGTTATTTGCATGCAGGTGATCTTCGGGGTTTGTGAAGTTGTATTTTCTCAACTTCTACATGTGAATCCATTATAAAGAGTATTTTTTTTTCTTAGTGTTGTGTCTATGGGATAATATTGTATCCCAATCTTGTTCTACTTATTAGGTGAATGATTTGAGAGTTATTGTCCACCTAAATATTAGGTGCATTCTTTATTTTGTATCTTGTCTTCTCATATGAGTTAGTCTAGAATATAAACATTTTGGATATTTGTGGACACATAATATACTAAGAGGGGTGAATGAATCGATCTAATCAATTCAAAATTCTTAAATTTTCTATGTTTATCATAATATATGATTCTTCACAACTAACCCCACAAAAGAAACTAGAACATAAAGCATAAAGTACACAAGAGAACACTAGATATACGTAGAAACCCAAGATGGGAAAAACCATGGTGAGAATAGATGCTTGGATCTACTACCCAAATCTAGCCTCACAATGCAAAAATATACAAGTTAATTTTATAATATGAAGTAGGCACCAACCTACCAGAGACACCACTCCCCTATTGTATTTGTAGGCACTAACCTACTAGAGACACCAATCCCTAATTGAATAAGAACAATAGGTTTAACACCAGTCCTATCATAATACAAATATAATGCTTGCAGATCTTTTATAAATCTCATACATGTGTTAGATATACAAATGACACTCTTTCTCCTACATATGATCTTATAATACTGGTGCACACACTAAAACGTAAATCTTCACCACCTTTTCTTTAATTTACAACTACACACCAAATTTTTTTCGCACCAATGTAATTCCACTTGACATACAATTACAATACATTTGGGATATATATACATGAAATTACATTAGCACTCTTCTATGTCGGCCAGAGATCCAAAAATATCCAAGACGAGATAAGATGGAGCTAAATTCAAATAACATAAAAAATGTAACACATTGGTCCAAAATCATTTTTTTTTCTACCAAAAGAACATGATGGTATGCGCTTCCATAGGGACCTTAACCAATTCCTATCTTGACCCCACAAGTAAGAGTTGAATTTCACATGCTACTAGTTGTTACCTCACACATCTCAAACACCAATTGGATGACAGACAGACACAAAGAACCTTTTGTCACTTCAAAATTTCTATTGTTGAATATATCCTTTGAAAATTTTAGAATATGATAGAAAAAGTGTAGGCATACTCTCCTTTTAAATCATAGAGCCTATAATGTCTCTAGAAATGAGACCTAAGAAACACTAAACCTAATCAACCCTGAACTGAAACATTTTGGTATAGTCATTAGGACCACCACTGACACAGTGAATAGATACATGCATGATACAATAATCACATGAACTTCTGGAAGGTAGTCACTCCTCAATAAAACTAATAATCTATGTTTCTTTATTTCGTGATATGATTGATGAGACAATTTCTTCATTAAAGACAACTTCTAAAATACAACATACTACTAGAAATACAACATATATTTCTGCAAATCCTCTGCAACACAAAATTATAAGTAAAGGGAATATAATGATAGTTCAAGTAATCCTATAATATTTTTCATCTTTGATAACCTTTGACATCAATGAAAACCTATGTCCAACAATATCCCCATTTTTCATTGATGGAAAATAGGAAAAAATTGGGCCACTCATAAAACTAGTCGAACACACACAAAGATATTTATCCCCCTTAGATTAATTTCTCCCTCTAGGAAGATATAGAATTTTGAGTTCACTTTCTCCCACTTTGAAATCAATGGAAAATTTCAACAATCCCAGTACTCTACATTCTCAGTCACTTTCTCCTTTATCCCCCTATCTACATTCCTAGTACACTGCACAATCTAGAAACTTGTTCCCATATAGACTCCCCCTGATTCCATGCTTTATTGCATATGAAAGTATTCCACAAGACCATCAAACCTTCTTGTGGTAGGGATACTAAGATCCCCCTCAACCTTTTCTTCCTCTTACTTCAAGAGGAGGGAGAAGTAAATCTTATCTTTTTTCGGAGAAACTCAAATGTCTCCTTAGGAAGTCGTTTTGTGAATATATCTTCTACTTTCTCCTTTACCCCAACATACTCCAACTTCACCTCCTTTTCTATAACCTTCTCCCTAAAAAATGATACTTTATTGTAATGTGCTTTTTCCTTAAATGCATCACTATATTCTTTGATATATTTATTGCACTTTTGTTATCACATAGAATAGAGATAGGTTCATCAAACTCAATCTTCATCTCCTTCAAATTTTGCTTCATCCATAATACCTAAGTGCAAAATGATTTTATAGTAATGTATTTCACTTATGTTGTAGATAATGATACCGAGTCATCTTTCTTGCCCAACTAGGACGCCAAACTGTCACCAAGAAATATTTCTCCACCACATGTGCTCTTTCGGTCATCTATGCAGCTTGCCCAATCTACATCTATGTATGCATTCAAAGTGAAATTATCACTCTTAGGATACCAGAGTCCAAAACTCCTTGTAGCATTCAAATATCTGAATATCCTTTTTACCACTTTAACATGGGTTTCTTTAGGTGTTGCCTAAATTCTAGAAACCATCCCAACTACCTGCATTATATCTGGTCTAGATGTTGTCACATACAAAAAAATTCCAATCATATATTTGTACAAGGTTTGGTCTACCATAGTAGATTCGTCATCTTTACTCAAATTGCATCCTATAACCATAGGTGTACTCACCACTTTGCAATCTCCCATCCTACAATTACTTAGCATCTCCTTTATGTACTTATTTTGGGAAATGAAAATCCCTTTGTCTAATTGTGCAATTTGTAACCCAAGAAAAAATGATAATTCACCTAGCATAGACATTTCAAATTTACTCTATATTTCCTTCTAAAATTCCTTGCACATGTCATCACTACTACCACAAAAAATAATATCATTTACATAGACCACAACTATCACTAGTTGATAACCTTTTATTTTTATGTACAAATTACTATTTGTACTTCCTCTCTAGAACCCTTGTTGCTACAAGTATCCATATAACCTTGAATAATAAGCTTTGGGAGCTTGTTTGAGTCCATAAAAATCCTTCTTCAACTTGTAAACATAATATGGATTATCAAAACATTGAAAATCTTCCAACTATTCAATGTAGACCTCTTCGTCTAGCTGTCTATCTAGAAATGTTGACTTCACATCCATCTGGTATATATTGAAGTTCTTGAATTCTGAAAGAGTTAAAAACATCCTGATTGCTTCTGGTCTTTCTATTGGAGCAAATGTCTCTTCAAAATCTATGCCTTCAACCTGATCAAACCCTTTACACACAAGTCTAGCCTTGTTCTGGATTACTTCACCTTCTTCATTTAGATTTTTCCTGAACACCCACTTGGTTCCAATCACATTCTTTCCTTTAGGTATTAGGACAAGTTCCAAACTTTCATTCTTCTTGATTTGACTTATCTCTTCCTCCATATCTTCTATCCAATCTTTCTCTTTTCTTGCTTCTTTGTAGGATAGGCTCTATCTTTGACAATAATGCAAATTTTACTTGCTCATTTTCTCTCTCAAATCTCTTCAAGGTCTGAACCCACTAACTTTGTCTCCTATAATATGGTCTTCAGAGTGATTCTTTTGAACATAATTTGTTGGAGTTTTTACAACATTCTTCATTATTGTTGCAGATTGGTTCTTCATCATCTTTTGCATATGGAATACTAGTGTTGATGGTGAAAATGACACAAACAATGTTAAAACAAAATATTTCTACTTTATTTCTCCTGAAAAAGAAAGACAACATGTAGTGGCCTAACTCCCAAGGTCCTGGTAGTTGGTTCTCAACTGTCTGGTGTCACTCAATCGGTTCATGCAACTGTAATATTCAAGGGGCCTATGCTAGTAACGAAAGATTCAAGCAATGACTCATTTTATCAAACTATTTTGGTAAATCAATGGGGTTTCAAACAAAAGAAAAAGATAGATCAAAGGGGTAAACCAGTAGTTATGAATCAAATTTATCTAGCATTCGGACATATATATTCAAATAATGAATGTTCTTCCAATTGGATCAAGAGAACCATAAGATGACACAATCTATAGCATAATCTATACCACTGCATACATTTTAGGTGCTTAATTAACTTCACAATTACACATCACAAATATTTCAAGGACTTTCAAAACAACACACATTCATTCATTATCAAGATTATAGATCAACAGACTTTAATATCTTCAATTCAATGATAATCTAACAAGATAATCTTTAAATATGGTTTCTTCTAATGACTTTCATCACATAAGAAACTAGCATGCTTCAGCACAATCACTAGCATTCAGATAGATTATAACTTATCAGCCTTATCAAATCAAACAACTCAATGCTAACTCCATATTGCATAAACCTATAATTCTATTAACTGTAAAAAGATCAAGTACAAAGTATCTCTATAAATCACTACAAAATTCTATCTCCTAATCTTAGGTAAGCAAATCCTATTCTCAATTAGCCAACCTCTACAATATGATACCCATAGGGTATTTATAGATATACAAAAAAAACTCAAACTCCACTTCTATTTTACGTCATCCACCTTTTTAGGAACCAAAATTCTCTTGGAAACTCAACTCAGATCAATTTGATCTTGAGTCTTTACATTAGAATTTCAGTTTAACTAGAGAATAGAAGATAGAAGAGAAAAAGAAGTCATGCGCACCCCCCCCCCCCCTCCCCCAAGACTGCTAGTGCTGCATGCAACATGCAAAGAAAAAAGAAAAAGTCATGCATGTGAAGCTGGATCTATCATGAACTCATCGTAGCTAGTGAAAACTTGTTGTAATTTATCTATTTCCAGCCCATCAATCCAGCTATCTTCAAATTTGATTCAATCCAATTCTGCTGTAGCAAACTCCCTCATACCTTTTATCTTTATCAACTCTCTTCTAGCAGCTTTTATTTCTTCCTTAACCTCCACTATTCGATCTATTATCAAATCTTCTCCATCATCTTCTTTCTGCATGAGTCCCTTGAACCTTTCATCCCACTTCTCTTTTATTTGACTCAAAGGCACACCATCTTTTGTTAACACATTAACATCTACAATGATAGCAATGACCGCTTCTAGCTCTTACAATTGCTCAGTCAAATTATTAGCAGCCTCTTGAATCTCATCCTTATGTTTACACAAGAAGTCAGTTCTAAAATGGAGTATACGAGAAGTTTTCTCCACAAAATCCTTATTGTCCTCCTCAGTATTGATTGTTCCAAAAGAGTAGTTAAAGGCAATGCACTCACTCTTTCTAACTTATGACTGTATTCTTTATACTCTTCTTCTTGTTTCTCCGATGCCTCAATGTATTGATACATCTCTTTTATTAACCCTTCTGTGTCTTTATAGGCTTCAAAACCTTCAACCAAAACTTCACCTACCTCTCGGTTCAACTTGTCCATCCACCTGTCCACCATCTTCGCTTTGCCTCTTACCTGCACCAAATCATCTACCTCCATTTTACTTAGTAAAATAGGAGTCTCAATGGCAGTTACCTGTTGTGATCTCGGAGAGGAAACACTTTTCAAGAATGAATGTAATTGATCCAATTGAGCCTTAAGCTCATCCTTCTTTTGTTTATCCTTGATCATTCTTGACTTGGTTGTGGAAGCCACCACATCAATCAAGTTCATCTGTTGATTCCTAGTGGGCCTTCCCAAGTTGACGATACTCAGCTGATAATCTGTTAGCTGCATGTCCCCTACCTCCTTTTATGTCATTGGCATGGCACATTCAGCAACAATTTCTCCTTTGTCTATGAGTCGGGTAGAATGTAGAATATTGGCCTTCTTTTTAGGCCTCCCCTGCTCAATTCCCTTCATCATATCCTCCCAATTGAGAGGTTGTGAAGGTGTTACTATCCTCTTCTATAGGTCCAATTTTATCCAAGTGGGAGCACTTGGAGCAGCAGTCATCATAGAGGAAGAGGGAACAATAGTAGAAGGTGGTTACATACTCACTTGAGATTGGGAGTCAACCTTCAATTTCTCTTGTTGCTCCTGCACTATATGCATCTGCACAAGTCTCTCAGCCTCTTCCCTATCCTTTTTTTCTTGTATTTTCTTGTCTTTCTCTTCTTTCCTCATCCTCTCTTCTTCCAACCGATCCTTCTCCACTTTTTCTCTTTCTAGAGCTTCCCTTTCTAATTTCTCTTTTTCCAAAGCCTCTAGCCTTTCCTTTTCTAATCTTTCTACCTCCAAAGCCTTAAGCTTTTCTACCTTTGCTTCTTCCTCTTGCTGCTTCTTAACCAGCTCTTCGGCCTCCTTTTCCTTCCTTATCATTTCTGCTCCTTCCTCTTTTTGGCGAGCTTCCTCTACAAGTTTTAACCTAGCAACCAAGATTTCCTTTTCCCTCCAGTTCCTTGCCTTCTCCTCCTCAAGGTCATGAATCTTTTGTATTAGCTCCAAATTTTCATTCTCTTGTTTAACTTTGAGCTCATGTTCTTGTTGCCTTCTTTGTTTCTCTACTTCATCAGCTGCTGCCTTAATTTCAACCTGTTTAGCCTTTAATTGTTGCTGGTGTAATATAGCATCAGCTTGTACCTTAGCATCAATTTCCTTTTGTTTCTCCACTTCAGCCCTTGCATTAGAATCTCTTTTCACATCTTCAAACAACTTCCATTGATCTTCATGTGTCAAAATCTGCTCAATATCCTCTTCTAGAGGTATGTTCTCTTGCATATCTTTTTCTGACAGAGTCTCCTTTGAATCTATCCCAACCTCCAGAACTTCCTTCTCCATTTCTTTTCCCTTGTCAGCTTCAACCATGCTATGAAGAGCTCCTTCTTGAATTTCTTTACTTTTCTTCCTTGTAATTGGGACTTGGGCAGATGATTCACCTAATGTAGGTATTGAAACAACAGATCCTACTGGAACATCTCCTTCTTGTGTTTCCTCTTCATCATCTACCACCTCAAGTTCTATCTCTTCAATGTCTGGAGGAAGGAATTCTAATGGCTCTTTGGGAGGTTTCTTTCTTTTGATCCTCTTGTATCCCTTACCCTTTTTAAGGACTGGTCCTTGAGGAGCTTGAGTTCTTAACATTAACCACTGCACACTCCTATCCAACACTGTCCTTCCAATCTTCTTAATATCAATTATTTCTTCAGCATCCTAGTCAATTGGATCCAGACCCTTGGTGCCAATATTCAAAGCTTCATAGGATGGATCCAAGAAAATTCCATCATCCACCAATGTGTCAGGAATGTTTTCTTTAACACCTAGCTTTGACATGAGTGAAACAGACAATCTTTCATAATTCTTCTTCCTTGGATCATACTCATCTTGTCGATCACTCCAAAAGTCTTCTAACAAGTTGAAATGTTTAGTAAACACCGAAGCCAACAAGGCATGCATCTTACCCTTTGGATCAAAATACCTACGAGCTGTGTATAATCCCAATTTCAACTGTATCAATTCATTACAGACCACCTTTGCTCCTACCAAGTGTTGACAGCTATACTCACCCAACTTCATGGGAAACTTATGACATCCGGTCTTATATTTGATCCCAAATCGAGCATTAACTCCAAGAGCTTGATATACAAACTCCATTAGCACTATCCTATTACTGCAGCACCTTGGAAGCAAGTGTGGGTTACCTTCAAAACCAAATAACCTAAAATATGTGAATTTGGGGTATTGAATGTACCAACATCCCCATTCAGCAATGAATGCCATGGCTTCTTGGCTCAACTGGTACCCTGCATCTCCATTCAATTGGTTGATGATCACATATCAAAATGCATCATTGACTCTTCTGAAATGAGTCTCAGTAACTTGAAGGGACAACTGATCATAGTGCTCCCATACCTTCTTCTGTCCATCCAAGGCTCCCATTATGCCCACTTTGTTCAAACCTAGGAAAATACCCAACCTTGCTACTGCATACACCACATAAGAAGTCATAAATAAATGCTTGTTCTGCATGATCCTTGTTAGCTGATCATGTATGGCATCAGAGAAAACCATCGGCCAATCAAATTGTTGGGCTCCATTTAAGATTGTCTGGATGAAAGGAAACATCCACTCCTTGAACTGAAGTGTATCTCTTTTCCCGAAAACTCTTGATAGCATCATGATTAAATCTGACACCTCCTTATAGAAATCTGCCCTCTTTGGCTGATCTACAAGCTTGCTCAGAGATTTCTTTTCAGTCTTCAATCAATTTTTATTCAAATGAGATTTATTGGAGTGCTTATGCTTGCTATACTTCTCTAAGGCCTTTGCCTCGGTTAGCTGCACCAAGTTCTTGGGATCTGGAACACTAAATATATTTTGAAACATCGGAGGAGTAAGATCAATAATCACATTATTTTGTGAATCCATGCATAATCTTGTAGCAGGATTGTAAGCACTGGCTACTGTCAAGATCAACTCCGGGCACTGGATTGACAAAGGAAATATAGTAATATGTGCCAAGCCTGAATCAACAATCCTTTACATCCTTCTTGTTAGATTTTCTCGTTCTGCAAAGGTTTCTGCATGTAACTCCTCAAAGCTGTACTGGCCCAAGTTTGTATCAGTGATGTCTGACCAGTCTAATTCTACCTTGCTCACCTTCACAACCGGACTCCTATGATTATATCTCAAAGTATAAGGCAATTGTTTTGGCTTCAACTTCTTTGGTTTCGGTGTTGCCTTTGATGTTCCTGTAGGCTAGTTCCTTCAGGCTTCCCCTGATGTTCCTAACATCTTTCAACTTTCCTGCAAGAAAAACCTCTAATTAGATCTTTAGATATCATTACAAAACATGCTTTAAAACCCATACCTTTCACATATGCATCGGAGGCAAAACTAGGCAGAAAATATAATCTAAACAGTCTCCTTTACAACACTGCCGGACTCGGAGCCAAAACCGATATAGATATTTCACTAACAATGAATGGGCTCGGAGTCGGAACCGAGAAGGTGATCAGAACCGGGATCGGAATGAAAAAGGGATTTAGTTTTTCTCAAATTTTTTTATTTCTGTATTCTATTTTCATTCTGCCTCCACTTCTGTCTAGGTTATCATTACTTCGAAAGAAGACTTCTCACCATATGTAGAGCCGGAGCTGGGATGGAAATGGAATTGATACCTTTTGCAAAACAAAATTCTTGAGTTCAAGATCGATTCTGATCTCGTCTCCGCCTAGGTGACCATGACGTCATCAAAGATTTCATCAATTTAACAGACAAATCCACGATTAAAACCAAGGTCATATTAAAATGAAAAGAGGCTTAAATAAGATGATACCCATATGACCCTAGGGAACAACTGTATATTTTTAGGGCATCATGTTTTAATCATTTAATCATGATTATAGAAACATATGAAACCCTAATCTAGAAACAACATGATAAAACTAGGGCACGGATTTTAAACCTTACCACTCTACCAGTTTGGATGCACGACAAAACCCTAAGAAAAGGAGATTCAACTAACCCTAATTCACTGTAAAAACATGAATCTAACCTACCTCACTGTAGATCCCTAATTTAAACCAACGCCATTTAAAAACCCTAATTTAATCTAATCCTACTGTAAATCAAAACAGCACAATGCGATCATGATTAAACTGTGAAAGTGACCGCGCCCTAAAACACTAAAAACAAAAGCAAAGATGCGAAGAACACAACCAAACAAACAAAATAAAGCAAGAACCTACTCGAACAAACAAACCAAAAACCACGAATTCATTTAAAACGAAATGATTCAAAGCACGAGCAGATATAACAAACACAACAATAAATAAACAAAGAACAACAATGACACGAGACCCTACCTCAAATACACAAGAACCTAGCTAACCTTCCGAACTGATTTTCTCGCAACAATCTTCTCCTCCTTCAATCGATTCGCTCAAACGAACTCCACCGCTGCTCTCTCGTGCTCCTTAATCTTTTAACAATGATAATAATGATTCATTTAGCCCTTAATGAAGGTAAAAATGAAGATTTCTACCTACACGAGCAACTATCATTAATGCATTAAAATGTAGTTAAGGCGGAGTTGGAACTGAAAAAGAACGAACACTTCTCTGCAGTACAACTTCAGTCAAAAAGTCAACGACCCAAAATCGGCGGGGGCGGAGTCGGAAATGGAAACTAATTCAAAAACTTGAGAAATTTCCTAACTTTGTTCCTATTCTGGTTCCAAGTCTGCTAACTAAACACAAAACCCAAAACCAAACACAAAAAGAAAAGCAAAAGACCGACAAAATAAAACTAAACACAAAGACCTAGACTAAAACCAAAAGATGAATAGCGGAGGTGGGGGCGGAATTGATTGTGATTTTTGCAATTTTGAATAAAGACCAACTTAACACCCACTCCAGCTCTGAGTCCACTAAAGACAAAAAAAAAATCCAAAAGAAAGCAAGACTATCGGGATGGGGGCCAAAATGAGTTTCAACTGAACTTTCAGAACGCAACTTAGTTTCGATTCCGCTTCCGCCAGACTAAACCAAAAATAAACAAAGTGTTGGAAGCAAACAACTCCAAACTTTATTTGAAAAACAACTAAAGATAAAGAACAACAAGGGGGACCCATTTTTTGACCAAGGCAAAAGATGGGGTGGTTATGCAAGGCATAACAACTAGTAGACTAAATTGTTTCATCAACTCTCACATTTGCACTTTCCACAATATTCTTCAGCTTTTTTGTAACATCTATATGCTTTACTTCTTAAAGAATAACCAAGAAAAATCCTTCATCAAATCTAGAATCAAACTTTCCCAAATTTACTTCATCCCTTTCAATATAGAAATTTCTTCCAAATATCTTGAGATGTCTTATTGATGCCAATCTTCCTTTCCATATCTTATATGGTGTTTTATCAGTCTTGATCTAATATGAGTTGTGTTCAAAATATACATAGCAATCTAACTACTTCTCTCTAGTACCTATCCAATAGATTTTATTGACTCAACATTGTTCTTTCCATCTCCCGTACAATCTGATTCTTCCTTTTTGCAATTCCACTTTTCCATGGAGTTATAGGAGCAGAAAATTTCCTTCGAATCCCATGCTCTTCACATGAATTTTTCATATTTTTTAGAAGTGAATTCTCCACCTCTATTTGATCTCAAAACCTTGATTATTCTTCTGGTTTCATTCTCTACTAGTGCCTTGAATGCCTTAAACTTCTCAAATACCTTTGAATTCTCTTTTAGAAATGTAATTCAAGCTATCCTATGTAATAATAAATTACCATCATGAAATTATGTATATCATGGTGGGATTCAAAGGTTTTCAAAGATACAAAGTACTGATTTTGATAGATCACCAAAACACTCATAAACTCTCTTTAATGAAACATTGTTCTTCAAGGCTAAAAGACACCAAAAAATGGAATTATGAATCCCTGATGCATCTTGGACATCATGGACATGATAGGTTTAGGCCAATACAAGTCTACAAGGACACTGTCTCTGCACTTTTTCCATAGTTCACGTTCAAGAAGCCTATTCACTTTTAGCACTCCTAAAAGACAAAAACAAGAATAACTTCCAAATGAATTGGTACCTCCAAAAACTAAAACAAGTTTCAAATAAACTTTTTTTCCTTCTAAAACATATCAAGAAACCAACTATGGTTTCTTTGGAAAGTATCCTTCAAATAAGGCTTGCAATGTTATTTTTAGGGGCAATTAGCCTTGTTTTACAAAGCAAGTATGTGAAAAATTCAGCCCAAACTTCTAATCTCCACTCCAAGAGTCTTAACACATCCCATAGGGTCCCATTATGTTTTCATTATCTCTACCTTCATCACAATCTTTCTGCCCCACAAGTTCTCTAACCTACCTAATTTATTTCATAAAGGACTATCATAGCATATATTTTGAACAAAACCTCTTCTCCAAAACATAAATACATTTTTGAATACCCTTTTGGAATTTCTTTAACATTTTTCAAAATTGGAATAGGTTGTTTTGAAATATAAGGCCTTAAAATTGACTATCCCATTTTCAAGGAGGCTTAATTAAGCTAGTTTCACAAGGTCAATATTGGAGTTGTGAACTCCAAGCCTCTACTCACCTCAATAACACCTCAAAAACATAAAATATGGTCTGAATAGTCTTACTAAACCATTTTCCATCCTTCCCCATTGAGATTTCTTCAAACCCTAACCCTTAGGCACCAAATTTTCTCAAACAATGAGGATTTTTAACTATGGCAACACCCAAACTCACTTAATTTACCTTCCCCTACTCCTGAAAAAATTACCAACATAAAAATAAACCTAAAATAACCCATTCCACCAACCTACAAAGGTTTCCATCAGTTGAGTGGTGATTTATGCTATTATTTTACTCTCAAACCCTTAAAATCAGGGTTTCTACATTGCCCTCAGAAAAGTGGCTCTAAAAATCTTAAAACTCAATGAAATTAACTCAAAAAATATTGATTTGAAATATAAATGAAATATTTATCCAACCAAATCAAAAATAAATCTTGA
This sequence comes from Sequoiadendron giganteum, assembly GCA_007115665.2. Taxonomy (NCBI): domain Eukaryota; kingdom Viridiplantae; phylum Streptophyta; class Pinopsida; order Cupressales; family Cupressaceae; genus Sequoiadendron; species Sequoiadendron giganteum. The sequence goes on along the minus strand of CM021109.1, from coordinate 355,121,286 downwards.
AAGTACTGTACAGACTAGTACGACGCTTGAGAACAACAAGGAATCAATAAATCTGTAGAAATGGGGTATTTTTATTCAAATTTATCCACAATACAATTGATCTCCCCTTTTTGCTCACCTTCACAAGGCTCTTTTAAAGATTTTACAATAGTTTCCTAACTTACCCTTGAGTTTCAACCGACCCCTTAACTTCCCTTTACAAAATGACTCTTCATATTCCATTTCTTGCATTTTTGACAACATTTGCAAGATTTTGCACCATTTGACAACTTGACCCCACAATCACCTAGAAACCTAATCAAATGACTCAAATACATTATTAATGGTCCAAATATGACCTCTTTACAAAATAAACATGACCAAGATTCAAACATTACAAAATTGCCTCATGGAGGAATGAAATCAACATGGTGCCCTGCACCATGAAATACCTATCACCTTGTATAATCTATATGAACCAAATCCAATGGTTTTGATGTATAATACTCCTTATCAAGAAATATATCTTTTGTATGTCTTCCTTTGTGACATGGTTTGTGTTGGACTCAAGGGAACACTGAGAGGGGGGGTGAATCAATGTTCAATAATATTCAAACTTCATCCATTCAAAACATGAAACCATTTCATCATTGCATTAAAGAAAATATGTATGCATTAGAAGTAAACATCCACAAATTGATGACACACATATTTTTTTCATGGAAACCCTGCTAGGGGAAAAACCACGGTGGAGTTTAATCCATAATTTGAGTACTCAAAATATAGTGTTTACAAAAGGAATGCACTTGCATTTAGGCACACTGCCTAGAGCTCAGTGCTCAAAATAGAAAGGCTTACTACCTACCAAATTCAGATTCAAACCACATGAATATTGAAATAAGATGATAGAATCTAACCATGCCAGGTAACAGTTCCAGTGAAGCTCATGAATTTTATTCTGGATCTACTTTCTAACGTTCTACTTTGCTCTTCCCTGTTCTACTTTTTACTACTCTTCGCATCCCTTATAATCAAATTTGCATGACTGCTCTGCTAGAACTTGCAATTCGCACTTCTTAAAATTTTTACATCACATCCACATCAATAAATGACAAAAAAATTCTCTTATATATATCCGCGATCAAAGACTAATTCATCCAACAGTCGGCTTCTTTAAGATATTTAACTTGTCTGCCAGATCCACCAAAAGATCTTTATGTGCATCTTCCAAAGCTAGTTAAGACAAAGAAAGGACCCAAATAATGCTTAACCCAACATTGATACTTATAATTAAGTCCATCTTATACATCCGTAAATTCCATATTTGTCAGGTCGGTCTTCTAGCATAGATAATGAATAGATTAGTGTATCGTACCTCCTAGATCACTTACCAGTGAGTGCGCATCAAAACTAAGATACTGAAAGACTCTACAAACCTTCTTCAGAGATTAGTAACCAAAAATATCTATCTGGTGGGGTGACTAGATCAACTTTTTTTCCTTTAATAAAATCCCCTCTTCTTTGATGTGTTTTGCCGGTAGGAGCAAAAATATTGTTGCACATTCAGAAGCAAGACTTGAGTTTCATGACTTGGGTTCCCATAAATGACAGCACCTACAAGCCAAAATCCTTAGCCATATGCCAACAATCTCCCCCTTTGGAACTGATGGCAACACTTTGTGAAAAATGACTAAGCGTTAGAATCATGTAGGTATACTCCCAAACTACTTGTTGCACTTTTCTCACCCTAAGATTCATACAGAATTCTCTCCCCTTATAAGGCATTTTTAACTGCATTCTCTCCCCCTTTGACATCAATGAAAAATTTGGGATTCCATATGCAAAAATGTTGAAAAAAAGGTGACAAAACACATGTTCAAAATCATCAATTCTTTAAGAAATTTGGCATATATACGCTTATAGTTCTTCTCCTTTAAACAAAATTGCAAAAACTTGAAACTAGTTTGTTGTTAACTTAGAAAATTAAATTGATATTTTTCTTCACTTCTGGAAGAAACTTTTCCCAACCATCAATTGAAATTCCAATGCTGATAATCGAGCTATTATTCTTGGAAGTTTTGTCGATAATCTGAATGAGATATTTAGGGATTGTGATTGCTTCTTCCAATTTTTCACCATTTTTTCAAAATCTCCACTAACTGCTCCAGCCTACACTCAACTAAATCTTTTACCTTCCAAAATCTGTCCATAAGAACATTCTTGGATAGTTGAATTTTTATTTAGGTTTTCTGCAATTCCCGGATTCTCCTGATAATACCATTCGGATCTTGAGACATGTCAAAGCTTTTGCCGATGTCGTTCAGTTTTGTCTCAATCCGATCCGAATTCTCCTTGTAATTGTCAACTGCGTGAGGCTAGAGGACACAATAGTTGTAGATCCATGTGTCTGAGTTGATGCACTTCCTCAACTCATTCATTTTCTTATTAAGCTTAGGCAAGGGATAGTCTGAATTGTTCCTTCAGGTGAGAGATAATTTCACCTTCTTTTCTGCCTTTTTCTTCAAAGCCCATTCATTCTCTGCTACACTCAATCATTTCTTCAGGTAAAATATCCTTTAGACTTTCCAATCTTATCTTACAGTTCTCAATATGAGCATTCAGAACTTCCAAAATTAAATCATGATCATAAGATGGTCAAATTGACCATAACCTTACAATCCTCTACATACCACCCGCACTTTAAAATAGGTTGTTGTAGGTTCTCTTTTGATAGATCTTCTTCTTCCTCACTGCCTTTTTCAATACTAGAATCATTTTCCAGTTGATTCTTAGGGTCTTCATCAGATTCTTCATTCGGAATGTCCATAATTTCCTTTTCTTTCCCTTTTCCTTCAATCTTGGAAACTTTTCTTTTCAGAGGGTTGTATTCAATAATCTCATGTCCTCTTTTATATCCTTTATTGGTGCTACCAGAAGAGGGACCAATTTACATTATCCTTACCAAACGGGAAATAATGATTGATCCACATTTCACAAGAACATTCTTATAGAAACTTTCAAATTTTGAATCCCAGTTAGATAGACTCTTAGAATAAGAGTAAATTTGGGTGCATATCGGTTTAACCGATGTCCATGTTACATTATCGATTTTTGGCAATGAATTCAGAAATTACATAACCAAACATATGATTAGAGTGGAAAATATGAATGGATACGTTGACTCCTTTTTCAATTGAACATTCTCCATCATCTGATTCTTTAACAATCTGCATAGATCAAAGTCATGATCTTCAATTATCATTTTATGAGCAATGTATACTGCACCAACTGATGTAGCCTGTTCCTGATTTTGGTAGAATATTTTATAGGTTATGCCATGTGAAATTTACTTCATAATGAGATTCTTGATTGTTTCTATCAGCAAAGCTCTTTGATCTCTGATTATCCTGGTTAGGGTTTTGACTTCCTTGTTCTAGATAGATTTCTTCCTAGGAACATCAACGGAATTGCAAAATATAGTTAGTCTCTCTATTACCTCCTTTGATATTGTGTAGGGTCTTTCCAGAGTCAAAACATCACCATTCAATCTTCCCAACAATAATTTTATGAATTCTTCATCCTCAAAGTTCAAAAACTCACTCCACATATCCAAATTTCCATGTTTGGCTTCGTTCAATTGTTTTAATTCATTGAGAAGTAGTAGATTCCTCATAGATCTGATATTTGCACTATTGTATTCATCCAATGTGATTGAACCTTTAATTTTATCCATTATTTTTCACATTTTAGGGTTCACGACTACACACCAAATTATATGAAGAATTCGAGAGTGATTTGGAGTACCTAATAAATTTTTCAATGAATTCAATTTTGTTGCTTCAAAATTCGCTTGTCGAGTGCTCTCCTTCTTCTCTTCGATAATGCAAAGTGAAAAATGATGGATCGAACTTGACTTATATAGCTCACACATGTGCAGTAAATGCACTTGCCCTAAATTTTTTGGAGACTCTATTTTCTCAGACAACGACATAAAAAATCTTCTACGGACCAACAAATTAGTTGAATTTCCTTTGCTGAAAAACATCAAAACTTTTGTACACTGTGATTGCACCTTCTTGACTATTTTCTCCATTTTGGTACTATCTATAGACAGGGGAGGAAATATTTTCTAATAAAACTCCCCCTAGGCCAATAGCCTCAATTTAATTACCGGAAGCAGGTTCCGGTACAGAACAATTTCTAGCATCGGGATCATTTTTCTTTACCCATGTCTTCTTCATCTGATCTCTGATATCATCCGTGGTATCTTTTATTTTCCTTTATTATTTTTCTATGTTTTCCTCTCTCTGTATACTACTTCTCTTTTTTCTAGGTTCTTGTTTCTGCAAAATCTAGCAATATGACCGTATTTGTTGCAGTTATAGCACACAATGTTTCTTTGTCCATTCCATTGGTTTCTTCTCAATTTCTGCATTGATTAGCAATATTCCCTAACTTCCCACATGCATAACATTCAATATTTATTATAACGATAGAGTGACTTGACATATTTATGCATTCAATTGATTTATGACCATGTTTTTTACAATTGAAACACTGACCAAAGAATGATGGATCTTTTGACCTCAAATAATTTCTACACTAAGCAACCATATGACCAAATTTATTACAAGAAAAACAATATCCATCAATTTTTTTAACATTAGGTTGTCTTACTGGATACCTTCCATTTATGTTATGTCTGAAACTCTTTTGTGTTGATTTGGAACTTTCTCCCTTTTCATATCCAAGACCTCTTTTTTCATTTCCACTCTTTTGTCCTTGAGTTAGCTCATCAAGCTTTACTGAACTGATCTTAAACTTTTATTTCAATTCATTTGCAATGATAAGCTCATTCCTAATAGTAGTAATTTGTTTTCCAAGTTCTTCTTCATTTTTTTTGGTTCTTTGCAATTCACTTTCCAACTGAGTGAATTCTCCACTCATTCTACTGCATTCATTAGATTTCTCTTTCTGGGTCTGAGCAAGATTTTCCTTACTTTTCTTCCTTTCCTCTATCTTGTTACTCATCTTCATCATCATGGATTCCATCTCATGTTTTAGGTTGGTATTATCTTTGGCAAGGTTTTCACATTCTTTGGTTATCTCCTTTAGGGTTTGATCAGGTGAGCATCATCCATATCTTCATTTTCCTTTTGTTGTATCTGATCACAGAGATCTTTTCTCTTTACCCTAGATTTGACTATTTGATCCTTCAATGACTGAATGAATTTCTCAACATCCCTAAGGTTTTCTTTTAGTTCTTGAACTTTTTCTTTAGACTGATCAAGGTCATAAAGAGCTACCATAATTTGTTGTTGAATATTACCAAAGTCCATCACATTCCAAGATCCACCTCAAGCTGCAAAACTTTTCGAGAGGAAATAGCTTTGATACCAATTGTTGGACTCAAGGGAACACTAAGAGGGGGGGTGAATCATTGTTCAACAATTTTCAAACTTCATCCATTCAAAACATGAAACCATTTCATCATTGCATTAAATAAAATATGTATGCATTAAAAGTAAACATCCACAACATCATGACACACAGATTGCATGGAAACCCAGTTAGGGGAAAAACCATGTTGGAGATTAATCCATAATTTGAGTACTCAAAATATAGTGTTTACAAAAGGAATGCACTTGCATTCAGGCAAACTGCCTAGAGCTCACTGCTCAAAAGAGAAAGGCTTATTGCCTACAAAATTCAAATTAAAACCATTTGAAGAGTGTTCTGGTGAAGCTCATGAATGTTATTCTGAATCTGCTTTCTGACTTTCTACTTCGCTATGCCCCGTTCTACTTTTTACTACTCTTTGCATCACTTATGATCAAATTCACATGTCTACTCTGCTAGAACTTGCAATTCACACTTCTTAACATTTTTAAATTTCATCCACATCATTAAATGACAAAAACAATCTCTTATATATATCCACGATCAAAGACTAATTCATCCAACAGTCGGCTTCTTTAAGATATTTAACTTGTCGGCCAGATCCACCAAAAGATATTTATGTGCATCCTCCAAAGTTGATTAAGACAAAGAGAGGACCCAAATAATGCATAATCCAACATTGAGACTTATAATTAAGTCCATCTTATACATCCACAAATTCCATCTTTGTCGGGTCGGCCTTCTAGCATAGATAATGAACATATTAGTGTACTATACCTCCTAGATCGCTTACCAATTAGTGTGCATCAAAACTAAGATACTACAAGCCTCTACAAACCTTCTTCAGAGATTAGTAACCCAAAATATTTGTTTGATGGGGTGACTGGATCAACTTTTGTGCCTTTAACCGGATCCCCTATTCTTTGCTTTGTTTTTTCGATAGGAGCAAACATAGTGTTGCACATTCAAATGCAAGACTTTAGTTCCATGCTTTGGGTTTCCATCAATGACAAAACCTACAAGCCAAAATCCTTAGCCATATGCCAAAATTTTGCAACCACTAGATTGAGGCTTCTTAATTTTTCTCATATCCCAAACCATTCCTCCTGAGCTAATCTTCACAATGTCATCAACTTTTATATGTCCCAACCTTTTGTGCCAAAGCCAACTTTCTTCTTTTTGCATAGTAAGATAATTTTTTCCATTCAACTCACTTAGAAGATATATATCACTATCTTTCTTGCTTCCTTTCATAATCAATTCTCTGGTACTTGACTTCCTGATTTCACAACCTTCAAGGCTAAAAGATAACTTATAGAATTTATCACATGTCTATCTTACACTCAATAGATTATGTTTTAGTCATTCAACATACAAAACATCATGTTTCTTTGTCCTACCACCATCAAGACTCAAGTTGTACCAGTAATTTTGGCAACATAATTATTTACACGAGTCTCAAAACCTCCTTCAAATTTCTTGAAATTCATGAACTTGCTTTTATCTCAAGTCATGTGGATTGAGCAACCGTTGTTTATGATCCATAGATTCTTCTCCTTCTGAGCATGTAGAGTAGTTTGAGAAATCATCGACTTTTCTCAATTCTCTTCTGAAACCTTCTTCTAAACTTTATATGATTTATTATTCGTAATTTTTTATCCTTTCTTCCACTTTCTGATAGAGGAGAACTCACAAAATTGCTTCTACAATCCCTAGTAAAGTGTCCAAAATTATTACATTTGTAATAGATGATATTAAAATTATATAAAGGTGCAAATGCATTATTGCTGAAAAAGTTATTTCTTCTTATCATAGCTTTTCTACAGTCCATTGCCTTATGACCAAGATTATTGCAATTAAAAAAGTAACTAGAGAAAGGATAATTGAACGTGTTGTTGAATCCTTGTCTTCTAGATATTCTTCTCCTCTTTTGGACTTGAATAAAGACAACATTCTATTAATTTATTTCATCACTTGCAATGGTTAGTTCAAAATTCATAATTTTGGAACCAATCACTTCCAAACTAGCTTTCATAGATTGTTATGTCACCTTGTTCTTTTGATAATCAAATTCAATTCTGATTTTCACATGTGAGGACCTATAACTTCTGAATATCTCATCTAGGGCTTCAATAATCATTCCAAATTTCATCTATAGTTGTTGATTCACTTTCTCAAGATCTTTTCTTATTGTCACAATTTTTTCTTTTAACTTCTCATAGTCCTCATCTATTAACAACAACTTTCCGATCACAACTTCTTCAATCCTTTTTTCTTCTTCTATCTGGATCTTCAGATCAACAATCATTTTCTCTTCTTTCCCCAAATCCTAATATACCTTTTCTTTATCCTTCAATTCTTCTACAATTATTTTCTTTAGCCTCTTGATCTCTTTTTTGGCACATAGAAATTCTTCCAAAAGATTCACCTCATCTTCATTATTTTTAGAATCTATTTCAACAGTTTCTTCAACAGTTTCTATAAGAGAGGGGGACCAACCATTGCAAGACCACAAGTCACAAAAGTAAAAGAGCAGAAAGGCTACCCTAACATAACTTAGTTCAAAGGAAGGTTAGGATAGAAGGGATGAGAATGATGAATACTATGTGTCCTTCGATCACTCTGTAATCTTGAGAATCGAAGGGAGACTAGATGAGTCATTTTTTAAGGTCAAATTTGCATCTTAGATAGCTCTCTGTCAGAGGATAGAAGCATATTTCTGGGATGACAACATAGCGCGCTAGCATCCGTACGACTAGAAAACCAGAGATATGAGGTTAAATCCTTAAGAAAGGACTACTAGCCTAGTTTAGAGGTTTCTTGAATAGTAGAATGATATTAAGAAGAATGAAATGTAAATACGAATGTGATAAAAGAAATATATTACCGCAAGGGTGACAAAGATAATTTTGTACAACAATCTTCTTTCTAGCTTTCTTTGAGATCTCTCCTCCTGCACATAGAAAAAGGGGGGAAGGTTGGGGTTGTTTAGGGGCCTACAAAAGACACTACAAAAAAGTATGTGCTTACTCAACCAAGATGATAGAGAAGATAAGAGGACCTTACCGCCTCGTCCAAAGATCTCAAGGCTTGTGGAGAAGAAAATGAGAGGAACTCAAGCCTTTGTTGTAATGGCGTTTGTCCTGTGCTTGCACTATCAGAGTGATGGAGTGGTAGATTACTGCAATGGAGTGTGAAGTGTTGCTACAAAGCTTGAAGTAAATGAATGGAATGGAGAGAGTGCTCAAATGATCTTGCCAAACTTCATACAAACTTCTAGAATGGATAGGAGAGTGAAGATTATGAAGAAAATGATGAAAAATGGCCATGTTTGGGTCGGCCAGCCCAAGGGAGGCATTACACTTTGACTTCCAATCGAAAGTGTAATTTCTTTATGGACTCTAGCCACAGGACTCGTCCAAGGATTTAAGTGTGTCATGTGGATGTTTGCACGTTGTGTGGGCATCCCTAACAGAAACACCTCCACCAACACACAAAATAGGCACCAAGTGTGATGTGGATAGCGAACTTAAGTGGAATGAATCCTCCACCTTATGTTTTCTAAAGTGTAAGGGGGTAAAAGGGAATTTGTATTACAGGTGAAAATTCATGCATATAAATTTTTCCCCCACTTTAGCAAGCATGATTATTGATGAATGCTTCGGTAAAGTAGAGTAGTAAGGAAGTAACAATGTAAGAAAAGTATACCTGAACCGACAAGGAAGCAAAGCACGGTTTGGAAAACTTGGAAGTGTAGGAAAGGCCTTCATAGCTCCACAAAACTACAAAGCTAAAGAGTGAAAGTGCCTCATAGGTTTACGATCTTGTAAGGGAGGTATCATTCAAGAACTCTCACATGAAGGAAACCAAGAAGAGCACCTTATAGACCCGTACATCTACAAGGAAGGTATCCTCAAAGAACCCTCACATGAGGGAGACCGATTAAAAGGGGACTTCACAGAATCAGAGAGGGAGCCATGTTTACCCACAAATAGAACACATCAAGAAGCAATCGTGAAGGCCAATGAACGGACAATCATGTAGACCATTTCCAAGTTTTAAGTATTTCAAAGGGGTCCCTCAGGAACCCTTCAAAAGGAAGGAGGTTCCACTCAAGGGACACATTGTTTAAAAATTAAAGTCTAGTCAGGTTGCCCCCAATCTAGATGTAAGGATGCAAAGTAGGTCTAGTCGGGTTGCCCCCGAGCTAGATGCAAGGATGTGAAACCGGTCTAGCTAGGTTGTCCCTAGGCTAGACACCATAGAATTTTGTTGAAATATTTTGAAGGGGTCCCTTGGGAACCCAATGTGAAAGGGAGGGTTCCACTCAAGGGACACACTATTCAAAATCTAGTGCCTTCTTTCTTGAATCGATTCATCATCAAGGAATCCTTTCGAAAGATGTTCACTTCATCAAGGAATTTGAAAGGAATGATATACTCCCATGCGAGGGAAAGACTAAGACTTTTTCCACTTCAGAGGAGGGTTTCCAAGTCATTTCTTTATGAACCCATGATGAAGGAAACATGTTTCATTGGGGTTTCAACTTGAGAATGCAATTTTAACAAAGAAGTGTGTGAAGGGTCTTTTGGAAAAGATTCGTTTGGTAATGAATGCATTTTCTAAGGATCATGAAATATATAAGTAATGTTGTCACACATGAAAGTGACAACTCAAGAAAAGAAGAGAGAAAGATAAAGAGAAAGGTTAAAGAAAAGAGATCACACCCAAAGGGTAGAGGGGGATATGGTTGTGTGGGGTCAGATTTTCCTTTATTTATATATATTAGGTAACTGCGGTAAGAGGTGAAAGATCATCAATCCCCAACTAGATAAAGAAGAGTGCACAGAAGACAAAGTAAACATAAAATATTGGGTCAACATGGAAGGATGCTTAAATTCCCCCAACGCTTTGCATCATCCCCCAATTTACCAAAACTCAATCACAAATATGGAAGAATAGAGATACATATAGAAGAAGGTTTACAATACAAACACCACACCTATATCCAAGCATCAATAGGGGTGGCGAGGTTCATCCAGGCACATATAACATGATTATGGGGGAACACATTGCAACACACACACACATCTAATCTAAAGATCAAGAAGAGGGTCTCCCCCTAGCATTGGTCAACCAAGAGGTCATCAAATTCTTGATCTAGATCATCGTAGGGGGGAGGATGACGTGCCTGCAATGGTTTATTGTTAAGGGGAGGGGCTTCTGATCCTCTCACAATAAGGGATAAGGTGGATGGACCAATTAGGTCTCCATCACTCAGCTCTTGTGGGTTTAAGGTCAATGAATTCAAGAAGATTGTTGACAGGGTCAGAACTTCATCCAATGAGTTAAACATACACTTGACGGGAGTGCCATGTTTCACCTTGGTGGATGGAGGAATTTTCATCCAACGTTCATTGCTAGTCTCACCGAGAGACTCAGGAGAGGTGAAAAACTTAGGGGAGGTCATGATTGGTTTTGTCATTAGGATAGAAATATTCAACTCGAGGCCACCCTTCAGAGAAGGTGGGTTCTTCTTACATCCTCCATTTTTTGGAGGGACCTCGCTCTACCTTCTTCTTCGTCAGGGAGGAAAACTTCCCATAGATGAAGAAAGGTGGATAGAAGAGGATGGAACCATACTAGATACAACCAAAGTGTTAACCATATCCATGGGCTTTGGGAAAGGTGAGACATCCAAAATGGAGTTCAGCAATGGTGGCTCCACAATAGGAGTGATAAAAACCTACACCTTTCCAAGTGCATGTGTGGTTAGAGTGGGAGTTGGAAGAGATTCAAAACTAGTTTGGACAGGGGCAAAAGGGGGGAGAGAGGAGGACACAACAGTAGGTGTCATCTTCTCCTCCTCCTTCTATGAGGAGGCTTTCTCAACTAGGAGATCCTTTCGTCGATGCTTGTACTCACACGCAAGGCGGTTTCTATGGCTCTTCGAACCAAAAGTGTGGATCTGTGAAGGGCTGGAAGGAATATGTTCAACCATGGGAGTTTCTTCCATAACTATTTCCAGTGAAAGGATAGAATTCTGAAGGGGAGCAGAAGGAGAAGATTTGGGAACAACAAGAGAGATCGACTCTAGCCTCTCAGCAGAGGGCCTCTTCTCGTTCACTATCTTAGGAACAATAGGAGGCCATAGAGGCCAAGATAGAGAGGACTCTCCATAGGGGGATTTTTTTCTACCATATCGAGTGGGCCTAGGCTTCATGGGTAAGATAGGAAGCTCAAATGCAAGACGCTTGGCCTTTCACCAAGCGGGCACCATGGGATTCTCTCACAAACATGAGATAGAAGTAGACGGTGCCATGAAAAAGCTAGAGGAAGCATCGGGTTGAACAATAGTAGAGGAAGAAGGGGGATCTCAGGACCACTTCTCTTCTTCTCTTCCACGTGCCTTAGTTGCATCATTGCTAGCCTTTAGGCAGGCTCTATGCAAAACAACATAAGGTGAATGATGTTATCTTAATTTTTGCCTAATGTGCCCTTTCTTATAGTTTTGATTTGTACACTATAGGAGGTCCTTCCTAGGTGAGAGAGGACCAAGAGATGCAGACCAAAAGTAATCTATGGTATAGCTGCCATGTGCAATTGGTGGTCTATAATCGGTGTCATGGACAACATGTACCGAGCCTCCATGAAAAAAATTCATACATTTGTGTACAATCAAGGGAACTATATTCATAACTACCAGTTAGGGGATACCTAGCTTCACTCTAAAGAGTTCAGACCCCGAGATGATGTCAAACCTAAGGCTCACAAATTTAGGACCAATGAGGACCAAAAGAACAATACTCTCTATAGGAGGTATGAAAAGTCTTTCATGTGTGCGGATGGCACTCTCAGGTGTGTCATATACATCCTTATGTAGGAAGTTAATCAACATGATCTCCTCAGTTATGATATTCACTTCAGACATCGGATCAACAAGAACACCTGCTATAGTATTCTCATTTATCCTCATTGGAATGTAAAGAGGAGATGGTTCTCTATTGAATCCCATCAGCACATCCTGTGAAGTGAAGGTTATGTTTGTACCACTACTCACAATTTGTGGAGAGGGAATAGGTTGATTTAAGAAAGAGATCATCATGCACACCAAATAGTACTTCTATAGAGCCTCCTAAGGTTTATGAGATAAGGTAGTGACCCCATTAATGTTTTGTTATGCAATAATTTGAAACCTTCCAACTATGCCTACTAGGGTTCACAGGTTGGGTTTTGAAGAGAAATCCTCACAATACTCACACCTACAACACTCCTAGGATACGAGGAAAGGAACTATCAATATCACAAAATGGAACCAAAATGATTCATGTCAAGTTCACCAAAAATGTAAGAGAGGGGGACCAACCACTATAAGGCCCTAGGTCATGAAAGGCCAAGAGTGGAAAGGCTACCCAAACTTACGTTAGTTTAAAGGAAGGTTAGGATAGAAGGGATGAGAATGATGAAGACTATGTGTCCTTTGATCACTCTTCAATCTCGAGAACCAAAGGGAGACTAGATGAGTCATTTTTTAAGGTCAACTCCACATCTCAAATAGCTCTCTGTCAAAGGACAGAAGCATGGTTATGGGATGATAGTGTGGCGCGTTGGCATCTCACAAGCATGTTGGCATGCATACGGATAGAAAACTAGAAAAATGAGGTTAAATCCTCAAGAAAGGACTACTATCCTATTTTAGAGGTTTCTTGAACAATATAATGAGATTAAGAAGAATGAAATGTAAATATGATTGTGATAAAAGAAATATATTACCGCAAGGGTGACAAAGATAATTTCATACAACAATCTTCTCACCAGCTTGCTTCAAGATATCTCTACCTACACACATAAAAAAGGGGGAAATGTTGGGGTTATTTAGTGGCCTACCTCAATCATACCCCCGTTTTGGTGTTTCCACCTCCACGGACAACCAAGTTTGCAACGATAGGAATAAAGATAAAGAAGAGAATACAAGCTACATAAACAAAAGACACTATAAAATAGTATGTGCTTATTCAACGAAGATGATAGAGAAGATAAGAGGATCTTACCACCTCCTTCCAAAGCACTCAAGGCTTGTGGAGGAGAAAATGAGAGGAACTCAAGCCTCTGCTACAATGGTGTTTGTCTTGCACTTGCACTATCAAAGTGATGGAGTGGTAGATTGTTGCAATGGAGTGTGAAGTGCTGCTACAAAGCTTGAAGTGAATGAATGGAATTCAGAGAGTGCTCAAACAAGCTTTCCAAACTTCCTCCAAACTTCTAGAATGGATGAGAGAGTGAAGATTATGAAGAAAAGGATGAAAAATGACCATATTTAGGTCGGCCAATCGAAGGGAGGCATTACTCTTCGACTTCAAATCGAAAGTGTAACGTCTCTACAAAATCCAACCACAGGATTCTTGCAGGGACATAAGCATGCCATGCGGGAATCCTTGATAGAAACACCTCCACCGACACACAAAAAAGGCACCAAGTGTGATGTGGACAGTGGGCTTAACTGGAATTAAGCCTCTAGGTTTTCTAAAGTGTAAGGGGGTAAAAGAGAATTTGCGTTAGGGGTGAAAATTTATGCTTATACAATTTCAAAAGCCATGAATATAGCCTTTCTATTTTCATCTCTGGAGATATCCTCATTTTCTTCATCAGTAGAGTAGCCTTCTTCCTCATTAGTGTAGAAATTATTATGTTTCCTTTGACCTTTATTCCTTATCTAAAATGATTTATTTCCATACTTTTTCTCAACATTTTTAGACTCCTTATGGGGACACTTAGCCATAAAATTTCCTACTTCACTGAAATTAAAACACTTAAAAGGTAACTTGCCTTTATAAGTTTACAAAATCCTCTTTGTAGCTTCTTGATAATTTTGGCTTCCTCCAGATTTGATCCAGTATCTAAATATTGATCAAATTTCTTCTTAGATACTCTAAATGAAACCTCTTTTCTTATATTATCTTCACTTTCAAATATCATTTCAAAAGTAGTTAGAATTCCATGCAATTCAGTCATCTTCAAAACATTCAAATCCTTAGCTTCTTCAATAGTAGAGACTTTAGAATTAAACCTTCTAGGGAGAGATTTGAGTTCCTTTTCCAAAACATTATTTTCTTTCATATTCTGGCCAAGACCTTGGATAGATTTTACAACTTCATCAACCAAGAGGATGAATGTGGCAATATTCTCATATTCTCTTCAAGCTTTCAAACTGGGCTCTATAATTTTGTAGCTTTGCCTCTTTGACTTTGTCATCACCTTCATAGATGGTCTATAATATATCCCATATTTCCTTTGTTATTTTGTGCTACATCACTTTCACAAATTTAGAGTTAGTCAATCCATATAAAATAGATTTGCATGCCTTAGCATTGATTTCACCGGACCTCTTTCTAGCCTAATCCCTAGGAGGGTTTTAGGAATCTCATATCCCTCTAATAATGATATCTATAAATCCATTCCTAAAGCCATAGAATTAGGATTCCATCCTAAATTTTCAAAATACAAAATCGGACCCATCAAAGAGTGGTGCTTTATTTTCAGAGAATCATTTTTGACCAACTGAGTGTGCCATCCTGGAACTACCTTAAGCTATTAGGCCTCTTCAAAGGAACCTTTCTCCGATACCAATTGAAGGGAACACACTCTACTAAGAGGGGGAGTGAATTAGTCAATCTAATCATTTAAAAATTCTTTAATTTTTTATACATATTAGAATATATGATTCTTCACAACTAACCTCACACAAGCAACTAAAACATAAACCATAAAGAACACAAGATAACACTGGATATATATGGAAACCCAAGATGGTAAAAACCATAGTGAGCATAGTTGCTTGGATCTCTTGTCCAAATATATCCTCACCATAGGGAAATATACAAGTGAGTTTTATTATATGAAGTAGGCACCAACCTACCAGAGACACCAATCCCCTATTGTATTTGTAGGCACCAACCTACTAGAGAGACCAATCCGCAATTGAATCAAAACAATAGGTGGAACACCAGTCCCACCAGTATATAAAGATAATGCTTGTGGATCTTTTGTAAATCTCATACACCTACCAAAGAAATATTTAACACTCTTCCTCATCGTATATGATATTTTGATACTAGAGAAAACACTAAAATACAACTCTTCACCACCTTCTCTTCAATTTACACCTACTACCAATATTTCTTCATACTAGTGTAACTCTACTTGAAAAACAATTATAATGCATCTCAAAATTTGAAATAGATATATATATATATATATATATATATATATATGACATTATATTAACACTCTTTTATGACATCGAGGGATCTGCAAGTATTCAAGATGACATAAGATGGACCTAAATTCAGATTACATGAAATGTATAACACATTGGTCCAAAATCAAATTTTATTTTCGCAAAATGAACATGATATCATGAACTACCACATGGACCTTAATCATGTCCTGTATTGACCCCACACACAATATTTTAATTTTGCATGCTACTAGTCATGATTGTACATGTCTCAAACACCAACTAGATGACAGACCTACACAAATAACCTTTTGTCACTTCAAAAAAATTGTATGCTAAACATATCCTCCATAAATTATAGAATATGATACAAAAGTGTAGGTATACTCTCCTTTCAAACCATAGATCCTACAACATCTCCAAAAAGGAGACCTAAGAAATATTGAACCTCATAAAAACTAAACTAAAACATTTTGGTACAGTCATTCAAACAACCACTAACATAGTGAATAGATGCATGCATTATATAGAAATCACACCAAATTTTGGAAGGTAACCACTCAATAAAACTAATAATCTATGTTTCTTTATTTAGTAATGTGATTATAAGACAAATTCTTCATTAAATACAACTTGTGATAGACAAAATACTACCAGAAATATTAAATATATTTCTGAAAATCTCTACAACACAAAATGATAATTCAAGGGGAATATAATGATAGTTCAAGTTCTACAATATTTTTCATCTTTGACAACCTTTAACATCAATGACAACCTATGTCCAACAATCTCCCCCTTTTTCATTGATGGAAAACAACAAAATGTTGGGTCACACATAAAACTAGTTGGACACACACGAAGATGTTTCTCCCCCTTAGATTGATTTCTCCCTCTAGGAAGATATAGCATTTTGAGTTCACTTTCTCCCCCTTTACAATCAATGGTAAAGGTCGACAATCTCAACACTCTGCATTCCCAATCAATTTCTCCTTACTCCTTGTATCTACATTCCTAGTACGCTGTACAATCCATAAAATTGTTTCTCGGGTAGAATCCCCCTGAGTCCATGCTTTACTACATTTGAAAATATTCTACAAGACCACCCAGCCTTCTTGCGGTAGGGAGACTAAGCTCCTCCTCAAATTTTGCTTCCTATTTCTTTAAGAGGAGGTGGAAATAACTCCCAAATTTTATCGAAGAAACTCAAATGTCTCCTTAGGAAGTTGTTTTGTGAATATACATGCTACTTTCTCCTTTATCTCAACATACTCCAACTTCACTTCCTTTTATGCAACCCTCTCCCTCAGAAAATGATACTTGATTGCGATTTTTTTTGTCCTTAAATGTATCACTACATTATTTTATATATTTATTGTACTTATGTTATCACATAAGATAGAGATAGGTTCATCAAAATCAATCTTTTAGCTCCTTCAAATTATGCTTCATCCATAATACCTAACTACAACATGATGTTGCAATAATGTATTCTACTTCTACTATATATAATGAGACTAAGTCCTATTTCGTGCTCAACTAAGATGCCAAACTATCACCAAGAAATAATGATCCCACTTGTGCTCTTTTGATCATCTATTCATCCTCCCTTATCTACATTTGTGTATGTATTCAAAGTGAAATTTTCACTCGTAGGATACCACATTCCAAAATCCATTGTAGCCTTCAAATATCTAAATATCCTCTTTACCACTTTAACATGGGTTTATTTAAGTGCTTCATGAAATATAACAACCATCCCAACTACTTGTATTATATCTGGTCTAGATGTTGTCATATAAAAAAACTACCAATCATAGATCTATACAAGGTTTGGTTTACCAAATAAGATTCATCATCTTTACTCAACTTGCATCTTGTAACCATAGGTATCCTCACTGCTTTGTAATCTTCCATCTTGAGATTACTTAGCATCTCCTTTATGTACTTGTTCTAGGAAATGAAAATGCATTTGTCTAATTGAGCAATATACAACCCAAGAAAAAATAATAATTTACGTAGCATAGACATTTAAAATTCATTCTATATTGCCTTCTAAAATTCCTTGCACATCTCATCACTTCTACCACAAAAAATGATATCATCTACATAGACCACAACTATTAGCAATTTATCAACTTCTACTTTTATGTATAGATTACTATTTTCACTTCCTCTTTGGAACCCTTGCTGCTATAAATATCCATCCAACCTTGAATACCAAGCTCTGGGAGCTTGTTTGAGTCCATACAAATCCTTCTTCAACCTACAAACATAATCTGGATTGTCAAAACATTGAAAACCTTTCAGTTGTTTTATGTAGACCTATTCTTCTATTTTTCCATTTAGAAATGTTCACTTCACATCAATCTAGTATACATTGAAGTTCTTGAATGTCGAAAGAGCTAAAAAAATATGGATTGCTTCCAGTCTTGCTTCTAGAGAAAATATCTTTTCAAATCTATCTTCAATCTAAGCATACTCTTTACACACAATCCTAGCCTTGTTCCATATTACTTAACCTTCTTCATTTAGCTTGTTTCCGAAAACCCACTTAGTTTCAATCACATTCTTGCATTTAGGTCTTGGGACAAGTTCCCAAGTTTCACTCTTCTTGATTTGATTCAGGTCCTCCTCCATAACTTCTATCCAATCTCTTTTTTCCTACTTCTTTTTAGGACTTAGGCTTTATTTTTTATAGTAATGCAAAGCGTACTTGCTCATTTTTTTCTCAAGTCTCTTTCAAGTCTGAACCCCACTATCTTTGTCTCCTATAATTTGGTCTTCTAGGTGATTCTTTTGAACATACTTTCGTGGAGTTTTTGTAGAAACCTATGATTCTTCACTATTGTTGTGAATTGGTTCTTCATCATCTTCTACTTATGAGATACTAGTAGACTAAATTATTTCATCAACTCTCACATTTTCACTTTCCACAATCTTCTCAGCCTTTTTTTGTAAAATCTATATGCTTTACTTCTTAAACAATAACCAATAAAAATTCCTTCATCAGATCTAAAATGAAACTTACCCAAATTTTCTTTATCCCTTTGATGTAGCACTTGCTTCTAAATATCTTAAGATGTTTGATTGACATCGTTCTTCCTCTCCATAGCTCATATGGTGTTTTATCAATATTTCATCTAATCTAAGATCTATTCAAAATATACACAACAATCTAAACTACTCTCTAGTACATATCTGATATATTTTATTGACTCGACATTGTTATTGACATCTCTTATATAGTCTAATTCCTCCTTTCTACAACTCCATTTTGTTGGGGAGTTCTAGGAGAAAAAAATTTCCTCAAGATCCAATGTTCTTTATAAAATTTATCATATTTGTGAGAACTAAATTTTCCACCTCTATCTACTCTCAAAACCCTGATTGTTCTTCTAGTTTCATTCTATACTAGTGCCTTGAATGCCTTAAACTTCTCAAATTCCTTTGACTTCTCTTTTAGAGATGTAAACCAATTCATCCTACTGTAATCATCAATGAGAATCATGAAATACCTATCACCTTGTATATTTTTTATTCTCATAGGTTCACACAGATATGTATGAACCAAATACAATGGTTTTGATATAGAATACACCATAGCAAGAAATATGTTATTTGTCTATTTTCCTTAATGACATGGTGTAAGAGAGGGGGACCAACCACTGCAAGGCCCCAGGTCACAAAAGGCAAAGATCGGTATGGCTGCCCTAACTTGCCTCATTTTAAAGGAGTGTTAGGATGGGTGGGATGAGAATGATGAGGACTATAAGGTCCTTTGATCACTCTGCAAACCCAAGAGTTGAAGGGAGACTAGGCGAGTTGATATTTAAGGTTAACTCTTTTTCTTAGGTAGCTCTTTGTCAGAGGACAGAAGCTAGGTTCTGGGATGACAACATGGAGCGTTGGCATCTCATAGGTGCACTGGCATCTGTATGGCCAAAAAACTAGAGAGACAAGGTTTAAGCCCTAAGAAAGGACTATCAACGTAATTTAGAAGCTTCTAGAATGATAGAATAAGATTAAGAAGAGTGAAACATAAAGATGAATGTGATAAAGGAAATAAATTATAGCAAGGGTGATGAAGATGATTTCAAACAACAACATTCTCGCCAGCTTGCTCCAAGATCTCTCCACCTCCACACAGAAAAGTAGGAAAATGTTGGGGGGATGTTTAGGGGTCTTCCTCAGTTAGACCCCCATTTTGGTGTTTCCACCTCCACGGACAACCAAGTTTGCAACGATAGAAATAATGATAAAGAGGGGAATATAAGCTATGTAAACAAAATACACTACAAAACAATACATGCTTACTCAACCAAACGATAGAGAAGATAAGAAGAGCTTACCACCTTTGTCCAAAGCGCTCAAGTCTTGTGGAGGAAAAAATGAGAGGAACTCAAGCCTCTACTGCAATGGTGTTTGTCCTATGCTTGTACTATCAGAGTGATGGAGTAATGGATTGTTGTTATGGAGTGTAAAGTGTTGCTACAAAGCTTGAAGTTAATGCTCAATATTATGGAGATATTATGTAGAGATGAACAAAATATGAAAATGGAAGAATGAAGTGAGAATATGAAGGAAGAGGTCAAGAAATGGCCATATTTGGGTTGGCCAACCAAAGAAAGGTGTTACACTTTGACTCCCAATAGGAAGTGTACCGTTTGTGCAGTCTCCAGCCATAGGAATCTGTTAGGGATGTAAGCAGGCCGCATAGACGTCTACACGTTGTGTGGGAATCCTCGACATAAATCCCCCCACCGACACACAAAGTAGGCACCAAGTATGATGTGAGCAGAGGGCTTAAGTGGAACTAAGCCTCTGCCTTAGGTTTTCTAAAGTGGAAGGGGTTAAAGGGGAATTTTTGTTAGGGATGCAAATTTACACCTATACACATGGTTTGTAGCTAGTAGATTGAGGCTTCTTAGTTTTTTTCATATCTTGGACCATTCCTCCTACACTAGTCTTCACAATTTCATCAAATTTTATATGTCCCAACTTTATGTACCAAAGCTATATTTCTTCTTTCTACGCAATAAGACAGTTTTGTCCATTTAGCTCAATAAGATGCTATGTGTCAATATTTTTCCTACTTCATTTTTTAATCAGTTCTCTAGTACTTGACTTCCTTATTTCAAAACCTTTAACACTAAAATATAACCTATATAATTTATCACACATCTAACTTACACTCAACAAATAATGTCCAATTTTTTTATCTCTTGTCATGTGGCTTGCACAATTGCTATCTATGATACATAGATTATTCTCCTTCTAAGCATGTAGAGTAGTTTGAGAAATCATCAACTTTTTTGACTTCTTCTCTTCCAAAACCTTCTTCCAGACTTTATTTGACTCATGATTCCTAATTTTTAATCCCTTCCTTCCGCTTTCTAGTAGATGGGGACACACAAAATTGCTTCTACGATCCTTAGAAGTATATCCAAAATTGTTGTATTTATAGCAGATGATATTAAAATTGTATTGAGGTGAAAATGCATTATTGCTAACAAAGTTATTTCTTCTTACTAGAGATTTTCTATAGTCCATAGAATTATGGCCAAAATTATTGCAATAAAAACAATAACCAGAGAAAGGATAATTTAACCTAGTGTTGAGTCCATGTCTTTCAGATATTATTATCTTCTTTTGGACTTGAATAAAGCCATCATTTTGTGTCTTTCTTCCATCACTTGCAATGATTCTTTTTTACTTTGTAATTTCAAATACAATCACTTCTACACTTTCTTTCATAGAATGTTTTGTTACCTTGTTCTTTTGATCATCAAAACCAATTCCAAGTTTGACATGTGGAGATCTATGACTTCCCAATATTTGATCTAGGGTTTTTGTACTCTTTCCAAATTTCATCTATAGTTGTTGATTCCCTTTCTCAAGCTCTTTTCTTATTGTCACATTTTTTGCTTCTAGCTTCTCACAATCCTTGTCTCTTGATAGAAATTTTTTGGTCAAAACTTCTTCAATCATTTTTTCTTCTTTTTTTCTAGATCTTTAGATCAATTATTATCTTCTCTACTTTCTCTAAATCCTAAGATACCTTTTCTTTAGCCTTCACTTCTTCTGTAATGATTTTCTTCAACTTCTTGATCTTGTTTCTGGTACGTATCAATTCTTCCACAAGTTCCGCTTCATCTTCATTATTTTTGGAATCCATTTCAACAACTTCTTTAGTAATTTCAAAATCCATGAATATAACCTTTCCTTTTTCATCTTTGGAGATACCCTCATCTTCTTCATCAACAGAGTAGTCTTCTTCCTCATTAGTGTAGAAACTCTTATGTTTTCTCTAATCTTTATTCCTTATCTAAAATAATTTATTTACATACTTTTGCTTAACATTGTCAAAATCCTTATGGTGATACTTAGCCATAAAATGTCCTACTTCTCCATAATTAAAACATTTAAAAGTTAACTTTCCTTTATACTTATTAGAA
The DNA here is from genome assembly GCA_007115665.2 of Sequoiadendron giganteum. NCBI lineage: Eukaryota > Viridiplantae > Streptophyta > Pinopsida > Cupressales > Cupressaceae > Sequoiadendron > Sequoiadendron giganteum. The sequence continues at coordinate 355,099,212 of CM021109.1, read as the reverse complement.
CCTCTTTGTAGCTTATTGAAAAACTCCAAATCCAATCCAATATCAGAATCTTGATCAACTTGCTTCTTAGATACTTTGAATTCAACCTCTTTTCTTATAGTATCATCACTTTCAAATCTCATTTCAAAATTAGTTAGAATTCCATGTAGTTCAGTCATTTTAAAAACATTTGGATCCTTAGCTTCTTCGCTAGCAGAGAATTTAGAATCAACCCTTCTAGGGAGATATCTAAGTACCTTTTTCACAACATTATTTTCTTTTAAATTCTCACCAAGACCTTAGATAGAGTTGAAAACTTAATCAACCTAGAGGAGGAATGTGGAAATATTCTCATCTTCAAGATTTCAAATTGAGCTCTATGAGTTTTTAGCTTTTCCTTTTTTACTTTTTCACCGCCCTCATAGATTCTCTTTTATCCCATATTTCATTTTCTATTTTGTACTACATCACTTTCATAAATTCAAATTAGTCAATCCACATAAAATAGCATTCCTTTCCTTAGCATTAATTTCACAAGCCCTCTTTCCAACCTAATCCTTGGGAGGGATTTTAGGAATCTCATATCCCTCTGATACTAACATCCATAAATCCATTCCTAAAGCCATAAAATAGGATTCCATCCTAACTTTAATCCAAAATACAAAATTGGATCCATCAAAGAGTGGTGCTTTATTTCCAGATAATCCCTCTTGACCAACTAAGTGTGCCAACCTGGAACTACCTTAATCAATTAGGATTCTTCAAAGGAACCTTTCTCTGATACCAATTGAAGGGAACATAATCTACTAAGAAGGGGGTGAATTAGTCAATCTAATGAATTCAGAATTATAAATTTGCTATGGTTATCATAATATATGGTTCTTCGCAACTAACCCCACACAAGCAACTAAAACATAAAGCACAAATCACACAAGAGAACACCAAATATACGTGGAAACCCAAGATCGTAAAAACCATAGTGAGAATAGCTACTTGGATCTACTATCCAAATCCAACCTCACAATAGGGAAATATACAAGTGAGTTTTACAATATTAAGTAGGCACCAACCTACTGGAGACACCAACCTACTAGAGACACCAATCCCCTATTGTATTTGTAGGCACCAACCTTCTGGAGACACCAATCCCTAATTGAATCAGAACAATAGGTAGAACACCATTCCTACCAGAATACAAAGATAATGCTTGTGTATCTTTTGTAAATATCGTATATGTGTCAGAGATACAATTAACACTCTTCCTCACTGCATATGATCTTATGATACTAGCACACACACTGAAATACAAATATTCACCACTTTCTCTTCAATTTACACCTACAACCATTTTTTCTTCACATTAGTGTAATTCTACTTGACATATAATTACAATTCATCTAAAAATTTGAAGGATATATACATGAAATTACATTAACACTCTTCTATTTTGGCAAAGGATCTTCAAATAGCCAAGATGACATAAGATGGACCTAAATTCAAATTACATGAAATATATAACACATTGGTCCAAAATCAAATTTATTTGTTTCCAAAAGAACATGATGGCATGCACACTACCACAAAAACCTTAATCAAGTCCTAGCTTGACCCCACACACAAGAGTTGAATTTTGCATGCTACTAGTCATTCACACATCTCAAACACCAATTGGATGATAGACAAACCTTTTGTCACTTCAAACTTTCTATATGCTGAACATATCCTCTAAAAATTCTAGAATATTATAGAACAAGTGTAGGAATATTCTCCTTTCAAACCATAGTTCCTATAATGTGTTCAAAAAGGAGACTTAAGAAACACTAAACTTGATAAACCCTTATTTAAAGAATTTTGCTATAGTCATCTGGACAACCATTGACATAGAAAATAGATACATGCATGATACAATAATCACACCAACTTTTGGAAGGTAGACACTCCTCAATAAAATTAATAATCTATGTTTCTTGATTTAGTGATATGATTGATGAGACAACTTCTTCATTAAAGATGGATTTTGATACACAACATACTACTAGAAATATAATATATGTTTATGTAAATATTTGGAACACAAAATGATAATTTGAGGGGAATAAAATGATATTTCAAGTACTCCTACAATATTTTTCATTTTTGACAACCTTTTGACATCAATAAAAACCTATTTCCAACAATTTGTTAAGAAGAATATGCATAATTGATGGATTTTAATTGTTTCCTTTTTGTTCTCCTTTCTTTGGTCTTGAGCTATGTATCTAGTTGTAAGGACTTATTTGGAGAGGTACAGTAAATGGATTTTGACTGGGCATATTCTCTTTGTTGTTGGAACAAATGATTGGTTTGATCTACCTTCAATATGAGAGGTTTACATCTATTGATATCATTTTTTCATTTGTTTTGAATTTTAGATGTTGATATCCTTTCATTCTGGGAATTGAAAAGGAAATCTTACATTACACAACTTGGTACATGTTAGTGTGAAACAAGGATAAACTTTTATTTGCAAGTTCTCTCTTTGCTAATTGTATTCTTCCTAGATGTTTGTATTCACAAGGTTGACTAGGAAGAACTTAGGAGAGATATGGAGACTAATGGTAAGAGAGGTAATGTGGCATATTTTTTTGCAAGTATTCTACCAGTGTTTCCATTGATGTCAATATTTGTTGGTTTTGGTCATTAATGTCAACTATATGGAGATTGTGTGTTGAAGTTGTTGAAAGGATGTTGGTGTTGTCATAGTTAGGAAGATTGTTGTCAAGATCTTGTTATGATTTGATAAGAAGGTGTTAGAGTGATTTAATCTAGTGTTTCATTGATGTCTTGATGAATAAGAGTTGTAGTTGTAGTAAGTTCACTTGCTTTCCAAGTGCTTTCAAGAAAATTTAAATAAAAGTGATTACAGTGTGACGGAGTGGTACTCATTTTTGTGCTATAAATTTCTTCATGGTTAAAGATATGCTTGTGTGGTTTTGATATGATTATCAAAGGTGTTTAGAGGCTCTATATCTAGAGTTTCAGGTTCTCGCTCGTACGGTAGCCAAATTTGTGTTCACCAGTGTGTTTGTATGTGAAGAAGATTATATGCGAGAAATAAGATTGATCCACATTGATTTGCATTGAGGTTTCTTGTCTTACAAATTTGGGGACATAGTTATAATTTTTTAATCTACTTTCCCTTGAGTTTTTAGGTTCTAAGGTGTTCTATGAAGTTGGTTAGTGAGCTGGATGTTTGTGCCAGTGTATCTGGTTGCACAGAATGATGGTGTTCTTAGTTCTAGGTGGTTGTGGAGGAGTTGCAAAAAAAAATTATGATGTTATAATATTCTAAGATATTGTATGGATATTTTGGAGTATTTTTATGTGGTCCATGAAGTCAAGTTTGAACCTAATTAAGCATGAACTTAACTATTAAGGGTGTTAATATAGTTTTGGCCAACCTAGCATATTAGCATTGATCGCAAAAGTGGTGTGTTATTTGTGAATGAGTTGAGTAGTGTAGTGATGTGGATTTGGGTCCTAGTTAACCCTTTGTGTGGTCATACTTCACTTCTTTCCACCATGTAAGTGTTTGGTTTTGACCTATTTTGGTATTGCATGCTTTAGGTGCATATGTTTTATTGAGGTCGACCTAATTGGGATTGTTTCAGTCAAGAATGGTGTAGACGCTCAAATTATCCTGATTGATATCGTGCACTCAATCCTGATCCACTAACACTATTTCTTCCTACTTCTTTACTAACCAGTTAATTAAATAATCCTTATTTAATTAATTCATCATAATTCCTCTTTTAATTAAATAAATCATCTTATTTGATTAAATCATTATCCTCTTTTAATAAATCATTTTATTTAATTAACACTAATATTCCTCTTTGATTAAATACATCAAATTTATTTAATCCTAATGTTCCTCTTTTAATTAAATAATTCATTTTATTTGGTTAAAATCATATTCCCTCTATTAATTGAATAAATTAACCCTTATTTGATTAAATCTAACATCACCCCTTTTAATTAAATATATCACAATTTTATTTAATTAAATCTAATTCCTCTCATTTTGATTTAAATAAATCCAAAAATCTAAGTCAAAATGTCAAATCAAACTAATCCCTATCTAAGTTAATAAATCCTAATTAACTCTAACTCAAATCCATCAAATCCTCTAGATTTTGCAACTTACACAAGTAAATCAATTTAATTGATTTATAAATTCTCCTATTTTCATTCAAAAATGCATCTTGTTGGAATATTCTTCCAATTTTAAATCTCCCTCCAAAAGGATTTGTCCTCCAACATGGCATTAACTCCTCATACAAGTCCTTTTTCTTGAGCCAAGTGGCATTAACTCCTCTTCCACATCCTCTTCCACAAGCAATCTTTCAAATTTCAAATTTCCACCTAATTACATTTATTTGCACATTGACCAAAATGTGCACAACCTCTCTTCAATAGCATGTTGACAAGTGGCACATTGTTATTGGCCCTTTCTTTTATCCCACATTCATCCTATTCTCCATTCTTCCAAACTTCTTCATTATAAATAGAGGTATTCCCTATTGATTTTGGATCCACAATCTTAGGCATTTTGATGCACAACTTTAGGCAAAGGCATTTATGCAAGTTCATCCATTTTCATCCAAGTTTTCATAGCATTTTATCAATCTTAGCTAGGTTGTGGTCAATTTTTCATCAAAGGAGCATAATCATCAACAAATCCTCATCAAAGATTTATGAGGAATTGGGAAAGGGTTATTTTCCACATCAAAATAGCACCAATTCCCCCATGGGATGCTAGGTTTGAGCATTTGAATGAGATTCATTAGTTTTCATTTAATAATTTTACTTTGTTTCTTGTTCATTGTGTTTGAATGAATCTCATAGGGAATTATTGTTTTAGATGTGCTCATTGACTAATATTGTGTTGTTGAATGATGTTGGAGCAGGTCTAGAGAAACCATTCACATTTTGGCGCTAGAAGGAGGGACCAATCTCAAGAAATTAACACATTTTTTTGAAAACTCTTTTGTTTTCTGTCAATTTTTTGTGTCTATAGTAAGGAGCAATGTTGCAAAAGACAAAAAATGATGCTATCAGTCCAACATCGATATATAGAGAAGTTGCATCTCCTTCAAAACCCAACGCTTCAGTCATTTCCCACCTAAGCCAACCAGTCAAACTACAAAGCGCGACGTTGCATGAAACAATGATGCAATCGTGGTCTCTGTTTCTCCATAGAGTGACACTAACTACACTATAGCATTGTTGAATTGATCCAAACAGAAATTCCTTTGCGGATTGCAACACTAGGGTGGGGTAAAAGTCATCTTTTCAGTTTTAATTTAACATGTTCTTTTATTTTCATCTCCTTGAGATTTTAACCTATTCTGTGTCTCTATTTTATGTGGATTAACCAGCTTTTGCAAGTTGAAGTGATAAAAAATAAAAGGAGGAAACAAGGAGGATTTTTAGCAAGGAATTATCACATAATTGTAACAAGTGCTTTTAAACACTTTGAGAGCAATTATAATCCCATTTTAAGGATATTTTTATCTTCAAGTTTTAGGACTCGAATAATTTTCGTTTGGGTGTTAAAAAGAACAAGAAAAATGTTAAAATGAACCTTAGGAGCTTACTAAAGTTTTTTTTTGATTTAAAAAATTGAACAAACAAACTTCACACTTCATCTTGGTGCTATTAAAAAGAATCTATTTTTGCTTTAAGGTCTAAAATGAACATGTGTGTTTTGTGCTTTGTAATATATTTTACAATTTAATATCATTTAAAAGGCACATGCACTTCTCTCATGCTTCATAGTGATCTTGAGAATCAAAAATATTTTGGTGATATTAAGTTGTATAAAAGATTGCCCCCACACTTCAATTTGGGTTTATTAAAATTGAACAAATATTGCTAAGTGTGAGTTTGGTATATCATGTGTGTTCTCTCTTTTTTTACACAAATTAATTTTGATTGAACTACGAATGTAATTTCACACTATTTTTCACCTATAGAGGGCCTACATAGTGGGAAAAAGTAATCACCCTAGGGAACGACCCAATCAGGAACACGCTAAAGCCAAGCGACTTCCACCTAATATATAAGTGTGGGTACTTGAGTAAATTTCAAGTATCACAAGGATTTTTATGACAAGAAGGGAAGCAATGGTCTCTTTTCACATGGATGATCCCCCACAAACATAATGCCTATACTAGAACCTTTTGTTCTAATGAGCTAAATCCCTATCTATTTTTTGGTGCAAGAATGGTCATTCTGAAGCTGTCTCACATACTTGTGGTTCAAATTAGAGATGAAAAGTTCATCATGGGAGATTCATGAGAACTAAAGCCTAGCCGATCTGAGAAGTGTGTGTCATGGAGGGGATCCATTTTGATCAAGCTTCTAATCATCTGCTTTGAATAAGCACAACTGGATTTATCCAAGTGGGAACTCAACAAATATTGCCTCTTTCTATCCTAGGTTTGTAAATCATTTCGAAATCAAAACACCTTTCTTGGATCTAAAACATTTGAAAACAAACGTTCAACAAAATCACCAAAATTTCAAACCCCTTAGGAGGAGCAAATACTATTGAAAAAATCCAAGTGAGTTTATGTAGGGGAGGTCTGAAAACAAATTGGGTGTGAAGCCCTATGATGGAAACTTGAATTTTCCTTATCGAAAAGCATGGTTTTGGTGGGAAAAAACAAATTTTAGTGTTGGGTAGTGTAATTTTATGATGTATTAAGAATTATAATGGTGTATTATACTTTTTTGAGCAATTGATAGGTTTTGGGTTGATTGGGAAGTGTCATTTTTAATAAACCCCTAGTTTGTAGGCACTAAATGAGGGTTTTATGGTTTGGCTGGTAAATTAATGTGTCTCTACAATCTAATGATGGAAACTGAAGTTTCTATAGCTATAAATTTCTACCCCAAGTTTTCAAGAGTTTTGTACAAGTTTTGAACTCTTTGTAAAATTGGGCTAATTTGAGCCCTAAAAGGCGTAGAAAACCTGATTTGAGTAGTTTGGTATAAAACAACCATTGGTGATTGTTTGATATGTTGATTGGATCTATAATGGGTCCTTTATGTGTGTTGATTTGTGAATTGAAAGGTTGTGAGAGTGGAGTAATACCCGATTGAGTGGATTCCCTATGCTACAAGGGAAAGAGTTGATTTGGTGAAGTGGTGAAGTTTTGAAGAGTTTGTGATCTGAAAATTGTGTTTGAAGATTGGTATTGTGTTTTTGTGTGTTGCGGGCCTCCAGCTACTACATCACAAAGTTAGATAAAGCCTGGTCTAGAATTTTTATCAAAAAAATTCAAAGAACAATCCTAATTTGTGCGAATTTTATTACAGTAAAAACCCAAGTCTCTTTCAAAGATTTGCGTTTCTCACATAGGAAGTACAAGCATGTTCTTTAATACCAAGATATTGTATAAATGGATTCTATATAGGTCTAATCTAGGATCAAATTGAACATTCTCATCCATTCCTCAAACATCAATTGAATCTCATCCTACCAACAACTCTTAGAATTTTGGAAAAATCCCTCATGCTAGAATTTTGGCAAATCCTTTAAATCAAATAAAAAATCATTGTGTTTGACTAAGTATGTGTAGATTAATCCTTCTTCATATGCTTAGTTAAATTATCACCTTGTGGGAAAATTTATCCCAAGATAACATCCAACACCTTGGGTTTTATGAGTTTATTATCCAAATCCAAAAGCCCCAAAGTCTAGTGTCCCTTCAAGATTCTTAAGAGTTTAATAATTCACCACCATCCTTTGATCCTTAAAGAAAACTTGGTTTTACTTCTTTGTACCTAAAATTTTATCCTTCTTTAATGGTTCAAACTTGATCTCATTACAAGAAAAACATGGAACAAAACAAAGAGACATCTACTTCAAGTGAATTGAGTCAAAATGAAACCGAAATCAATCCCATTGGATCTAGCAATCCCCCACCCAATCTTCCTCTATTACCACAAGATCCTCAAGAGGAAGGTCAAATGGAATATATCACCAATAATATCTTGGGGATGACTCAAGATAAAATCATAGAAATGGTCCAAAATCCTGAAACTCACAAAATTGGCAATGCCATGATAAGACTCAATCATTCACAATACATGCTAGAATTGGAAAAATAAGGGGCTAAACTCCCTTGTGATTTTGACATAAACACTATTTTGGAGAAACCTCTTGGAATTATTCCACCGGTCTCATTCACATCATCTTTTCAAATCATCATTCAACCCATCCCCCAACCCACATCATCTCTCGCTCCAACTCAACCAATTGTCAAAAAGGGGACTTCATTACTCCATGATCTTCAAACACATCCCCTTGTGAACAACCAAGACTTGGATGAAAACACCATCTTGGGTCAATCCATCTCTCAAGACCTAAAACATCCATATGTTCCACTCATATTCCATGACACCAATAATTTATCCACCTTCTCCATGACACTTGCATATTCTCTTGAAGCGCAAGTCTCCCTCCCCATGGTGTCACAAAAGCAAGTGGGTTTATTTGGAAAAGGGGGAATCTTTGATCCCTCATCATCATCATTTTCTCAAGTGAACATACCACCTATCCCCCACCATTTCCCTCATTGACATTAACATCCACACCAATCCTTGGTTTAGGGAAACTCCCTTTGCTTATCCAAAATTAACTCAATTTTCCAGATCAAATCAGCACACCAAGTGTACCAAATCCTCTAGGCATTCCATTGATATCACAACACTAGGTGGTGCCAATCCAAACACCTCAATCAACCATTACATCATCCAAAACACATCAAATATCTCAAAATGTGGTCTCCCAAGGCTCTAGCTCATCAACCATACCCTCCACCTCACAACCCATCGCTATCACTAAATGCCTCAACAACCACCCCAATAAAGTCTCATCACACAATCTCATATCGTTCCAAATCCCCCACCTCTGCCACCTAATCCAAACATGGCCAAAAAATATAGCATCACATTACAAGAAGCTCAGTAAGCCTACCAAAAGGCACTACAATAATTCTAAACCTAGCAAGTGACACAACAAGCCGCATAGCAAGCACAAACATACAAAGTTGCACAAAAATACCAACAAGTTGCCCAAGTGTAATCATAGGAATTATTGCAATAGAAATAAGCACAAGAACAAGCTTTATTACAACAACAACAAGACGTGAAATTTTTGCAAGCTTCCTAAGTAGCCCAAGCTATACAAGCACAAGCACAAGCATATCAACAAGCTTTATATCAATACTAGGCACAACAACAAGTAGCTCAACAATAAGCCCAACAACAAGTGTTGTTGTCGCAATAGCAATAGAAATCCCAACAAAAAGCGTTGTTGGTGCCACAACAACAATAATCCCAACAACAAGCATTATTGGTGCAATAATAGAAACAAGACCAACAACAAGCTTTGTTGGCATAGCAATAGTTACAAGCATATTGGAAAGCACTAGGTGCACAAACTCTCATTAATGCACCACCAAAGTCACCCCACCCATCATTCAAATCACCACACCAACTCAAAAAACATTTATTCAATCACCGAACCCACAAACTGATCTATCTTTCCAAATCAAAAGGCTCTCACAATAGGTGTTGGACATACAATCAGGGAAAACCCCTAAATCACAAGGGAATCTATACCCTTATCCATTCGATAGGAGCATTGTGATGAAGCCATTCCTACAAGGCTTTGAGATAATTAAGTTTGATAAGTACCATGGACTCAAAATCCTAAAGATCACATCAGGGAATTCCACTTATATTGCATGGAGGTTGCCTATGATGACTCTTATCTAATGAGGCTCTTCCCCAGAAGTCTGGTTGGCCCAACCATGGAATGGTTCTCTTGTCTTCTGCCCTGAATCAAAAAGTTCCAAGAAATTGTGGATGCCTTCATGCAAAATTTTGCATTTTAACATGGGAATGGATGTAAGCTTGGAGGGATTGTCCAACCTCAAGAAAAAAAAGGAGAATCATTTACATCTTTCTTACAATTATGGTGATCCAAGGCCAATAGAAGCAAGTGGATCATGCCAGAGGAACAACAAGTTGGAACTATCATTACAAATCTTGAAGGAACTTTGGCCTTCCATCTCAAAGTATAGTGCATCACCTCCTATGATAAAATCATCCCAAAGGCTCTCAACATTGAAAGAACCCTCATTGCACAAGGGGGGACACCCACTTATCAATATAATCACCCATCCACAAGCTACAACGACAAACCATAAACTTGGGTGAAAAAAAAATGTTACCAATGATGGGGTTGTTGATGCTAAGGTTGTAATCAATGCTCCAAAACCAAACATGCAACAACAAACATATCAACAACCTCAGAATAACAACCAAAACACCCATTGATCCAATGCATCCCAGCAACAATACAACACACAAATAATCAACAATTTTAATGATCAAAGTGGATAATCCACAAGAAACGGATATCCTCCAAAATGAAAGTACACACCACTTGGAGAATTGGTTGAATCTATCATGAAATGACTAATTGATTCCAACATCATCATGCTACCTGTCATTGAAAATTACTAGGAGCCTCAAGTTAAGCCACCATGGTATAATGAGAAGCACCTATGTGACTTTCATAAGATAAAGGGGCACACAACATCCAATTGTATGAGGCTCGAAAACCTAATCCAAGACCTCATTGAAAACAAGACTATTTTTGTTGAGCATCCTAAACCAGGATCTAGGAATCAAGACCTCGAGATATAAACGAACCTGACGTCAGATCACAATAAGGAAAAAAAAATGGAAAAGGTAAAAATTATGGTAGCATAAACCATGTTTATGACCATGTTGTCACATCTTTATATGAATGGTTAGGTGTTGTACATATCCCAAGGTTCAAAGTAAACTATGGAGTCACCACAAGAAGCGGAAGAATCACCATCCCTAGACCATCCACACAAGTTAGAGCACTCGCTGAAAATTCAAAGTCATTTTTCAGTGGCTACAATGTCATGGAATAGCTAAAGAAGACCCCCACCCAGATCTCCATCATGGAGTTGTTGACTACATATAGGAAGATTCTAGAAAAAAGTGATTTTTGAGTCTCTGTACCCACAATCCTTGATGCAAACTAGTTACAAGCTATGGTTGGACACATAACCATGACACATCTCTTAACATTCTTTGAACAAGAATTCTCAGCCCAGTCATCTCACAATCGTGCACTTCATCTTGAAGTATTTTTCCATAAAAAATAAAGTCAAATAGGTTTTGGTGGATGGAGGTGCAAGGTTGAATATTTGTTCCCTCAAGCTAATAAAAAATCAGGGATTTTCTAAAGACATGACTGAAAAATTCAAAGTTATCACCATCTAGGGTTATCATGATCAAGAAAGGGTGTCTCAAGGCACCATTCATCTTCTGATCCAAGTAGGACCTGCCATCATGGAAACTCCTCGCCAATTTCTTGATCTCGACCTCCCTTATAACATTCTTTTGGGCCACCCATGGATCCATGGGATGAAATTTATTGCATCTACATTTCACCAATGTGTAAAATTCCCTTATTAGAACCAAGATGTCACAATTCATGGTGATCAAAAGCCCTTTTCCTATTGCAAAAATTTGGAAGCAAAGTTCTACAAAATCCCTCAAGTCCCAAAGAATGATGAAGGCCCTACAACTCCATGTGTAGATCCAGCTACCCTTGCCTCCACTTCTGAGACAAAGACACTTGTCATTCCTAACATCTCTGATATCAAAGTTACTATCCAAGATAATGGGTGTGGAGACTACAAAATGAAGAAAAATGCCTTCGTAATAGGAGATTTACCTCGATCTCCTAGGTCCCATGGACAACCACAACTGGCTAGCACAACATCTCAAACATTTAGAAAAGACCACTCTCAATTCAAAATTTGGGGAGACCTAGGCCGGGAGGTGGTTGATGAAAAATATATATCCAGTCTCCTATATCAAGATGAAAGACATGTACCAGCGCTTCCAATGGATGATGCTAACAAAGGTCTACAATTAATGTTGGGCATGGGCTATAAAAAGAATGAAATTCTTAGGAAAAACAACAACAGCTAAATAGAACCCATCATTATGGAGAAGTGCATAAAAAATATTGGCCTTTGATGTACCCCTCTAAGGATAACCGTTTGTGGCAGAATCCCCCCTGTTAAAGTAGTCAAAACTCCTCTTTGGTTACCAGTATCCACAGGTCTACCCTTAGACAACTATACCTTTGATAAAATTGGTGTATGTAGTGATAGTGAAGAGGATCACCTCACTGACCTACCCATGTTGTTTGAATATTATTCCCTATTCATGATTTCCACTATGTCTTTTGAGTTGAACAACCAACCCCATGAAATAAATCTAGTATACCCCCAACTAATAGACTACGACCAATGAGGACCGAAAGTTTTTGACACATTAAAAAATGATGAGGCACTCTCGGAATTCATGGGACTACGAGATAATATACCTTGTGGGGACCACAAAGCTAGATTCAACATTGAATTGGACACACATGCTTATTATCAAGAAATGATTGAATCCCTCAGTCACAAAAGTGAAAATTTGAGAATAATCTCTAGGTCTTTAAGTGAAAACCACAATGTGGCACTTTCAAACCCGAAAATAGTAAAAAAAAGGATGCATCCAACGATGAGAACCTCTCTAAGGCATCAGAGGATAGGGGATTCAATCTTTCTCTTTATTCTATTCATCAAGAGAAGTTAGCGGTCTTAGCAGAGAAGTGCAATATGATCAACTTGGGGACAGAAGAAATACCACATAACCTTCTACGCAAAATCACTTTTGACAAAAGAATAGGAACTTCTAGTCACATTTCTAAGGGAAAGAAAGGTGAACTTTGCATGGACCTATGTCAAAATTCTTGGTCTCGATCTAGAAGTTGTGGTGCACCATCTAGTTGTATATTCAAAGGCGAAGCCTAGTAAAACAAAAGATGAGGAAAATGCACCCATAGATTACATTGTTGGTCAAAATGGAATTACAGAAGCTTCTTGATGGTGGCTTTGTACGACCAATTGATTATCCAGAGTGGGTTTCAAATCTTGTACCTATTTCAAAGCCCACTGGGGGTATCCACATTTGCACTGACTTTAGAGATCTAAACAAAGCATCCCCAAAGGATGACTTCCCTCTCCCAAACATAGACATGATTGTGGATATGACAGTGGGACATGAAATTTTATTGCTAATGGATGAATTCTCAAGGTACAATCAGATCATGATATCCAAAGAAAATCAGCACAAGACAACTTTTACCTATCCATGGGGTACCTATTGCTGGAACATGATGTCATTCAGATTGAAGAATGTTGGAGCTACCTATCAAAGGGCCATGACACTAATCTTCCATGACATGATTCACAAAAATGTGGAAGATTATGTGGATGACATACTGCCCAAGTCAAGAAAGCGATGAGATCACATAGCAACATTGGGCTCCATCTTTGATAGGATAGAAGAATATCAGGTTAGACTTAATCCTAAGAAGTGTGTCTTTGGGGTGCAATCAGGAAAGCTCCTAGGTTAAATTGTGCCAATGAGAGGAATAAAAATAGAACCTACCAAAGCTAAAGAAATTCTTGAAATGGAGGCACCGAGGAAATTGAAACAACTAAGAGGCTTACAAGGAAGCCTCCATTCCATCCATCGATTCATAGCGCAATTAAAAGATAAGACTATCCTATATTTGCATCTACTCCACAAGGTGGTAGCTTACAAATGGGATGATAAATGTGATCAGACGGTCAACAAGATCAATGAGTAATTGCTCACACCACTAGTCCTTATGCTACCAATTCCAGGAAAATCCTTGATCCTATATATATTGACAATAGCAGCATTCCTTGGCACTCTCTTTTTGCAACATGATGAAAATGGGAAGGAGAGAGTTATTTAATACATCAGTAGAACCATGGTGGGACATGATCTAAATTACACATCCATTGAGAAGGCTTGGTTAGCAGTCATTTTCACAACACATAAATGTAGACACTATATGTTGGCACACCATATAAAACTCATTGCCAAGATAAACCCTCTCAAGTATCTTCTTTCTAAAGCAACGCTCACCGGGTGAATGGCTAAATGGGTTATGATCCTGACAGTAAACAACATTGATTATGTGGAACAAAAGACCATTAAAGGACAAGTGATTGCATATCAATTGGAAGAAGCACCAATGTACTCTAAAAATCTACTCGTATCAGAATTCCCTGACGAGTCCATCTTTAACATAAGCATAAAAAATCACTGGAAAATGTAATTTGATGGATCCTATACATAGCATGGGTCAAGATCCAAAATCTTCTTCATTAAACCACAAGGAGATTACATACCCAAATCATATAAGCTATCCTTTTCTTGCAGAAATAACATTATAGAATATGAGGCTCTTATCATAGGGGTGAGAATTGTTGTGCAGTGGCAGATCATGGCACTTAAGGTCTATGGAGATTTGTAGCTTATCATCAGCCAGGTCAATGACGAATACCAAACAAAGGAAAAAAATTTGACTCCATACAAGAAACTAGTGGAAATCCTCAAAGATTCCTTCAATGATATTACATTTGAGCAGATACCAAGAGAAAATAATAGAGTAGCGCATGTTATGGCAACAATTGGATCGCTACTAGATGTCCCACACAATGTCCCAAAGCAAGAATTCCTTGTAGAGCACCTTCTTGTACCAGCATTCGAGGTACTAGAGTCTGAATTTGTGTGTGAAATCGTTTTTCATGGTAACCCATGGTATCATGACATATACGCTTGTCTAAGAATAGGATTCCTCAATGTTGATATCACTCTGAACCTTTAGAAAACGTTTGTCAAAAATTTGACCCATTTTTTTGTCCTAAGCGACACCCTATACCGTAGGAGTATTAAGGGAACCCTTTTACGATACTTAAACATTGTGGGAGATTTTACTTCTTTAATGAAGGTACATAATGGAATCTATGGTTCACATTTGAGTGGTATGACCTTGGCCAAGAAGTTGTTGAGAATACGGTACTATTGGCCGACAATGGAGAAGGAAGCCCATGAATATATCAAGTTCTTGAAATTTCAATAGCATAGGGACCTCATCCATGCACCAGCTTAGGAGTTCCACTCGATTGTAACACCTTGTCCCTTCTCACAGTGGGGGCTCAATCTCATTGGAAAAATCACCCCAACCTCATCTAATGGACACAAGTTCATTATCACTACTACGGAGTATTTAAAAAAGTGGGTAGAGTTCATTCCTATGACCTCTATCATTAGAAAGAAGATTGCAAAATTCATCCTCAATTACCTCATATGCCATTATGGTGTCCCACAAGCCATTATCTAAGATAATGGGACACCTTTCAAAAATCAGGATGTCTGAGACCTATGCCAAAAGTTCAATATCCAACGTCACTTTTCCACTCCATACTACCCCAGGGTAATGACCAAGCCAAGGCTACAAATAAAACCATTCTCAAAATCCTCAAAAAGACAGTCAATGAAATTGGTCATGACTGGAATTTGTATTTGAATCTTTCCTTATGGGCCTACCGAACAAGCATCCACACACCAACAGGTGCAACCCCTTTCTCTTGGTCTACGGATCAGAATTCATCCTCCCCATTGATATCGAGCTCTATCCCTAAGGATATCACTACAAAATCTCATTACAGATGAAGAATATCGGGTATCATGATTAAACGAGCTAGAACTACTGGATGAGCAATGCATGGATGCCTTAAACCATTTACAAGTCTACCAAAACCATCTCAAGTGGAGCTATAACAAGAAGATTTGAAACTATTCATTTCAAGTCGATGAGATAGTATTGAAGGAGAATCATAAAAAATATACGAAATCTATATAGCAAGGTAAAGTCTGAACCCAATTAGTTGAGACCACTCATCATCATATCAAGCTACAAGGTAGGGGCATATCAGCTATCAATGCTCGAATGGGATCCTTTGTAGGATCCTATCAATAGCTCCCATCTCAAAAAAAAATATGCCTAATCCTTTAGGGTATAAAACCAAAAATCCAAAAATATATAAAAGTCCAAAAAAAATTTTTGACAATGATTGAAAATAGTAGAGATCAAAAATCATCCTCTAGTGAAAACCACTTCGGTGGTGCTTAGGGCAAGTACCTTGGTGAAAACTTGGAAAATAGGTTCCCTGTGTAAATAAAGCACTTTCCATCCACCGTGATCCCTATGGCTTGTTTTGCATCACCCATCACACTCCATTCACCCATCTATGTCTACATCATAACTTGATTCAGTGTTCATATCATATTCTCTCCTTGTACTACTTGGCATATTCCCAAGGTCATTTTTTCTTGCTTATATCAGAGTAGTCTATCACATAACACTGGGGGTATGTTCTTGTACCTACATCAGATCAGATTCATGTATATTCTTGCAAGTCTTCCTTAAAATTAAAAAATCAAAAAACATCATAAAATCAAAAAAAACATTCAAAACATATGAAAAATCCCAAAAAAAGGTCAAAAATATAAAAACTAAAAAAATAAAGTCATCATGTTGAAATACATTGTCTCTGAGCTTGAACGTAGGCAAGGCCATCGTCGATGAGCCCCTGAGACACATTAGGTCAATCCATTATGAGTCTGTCACAATATGTTGGCAATCCATTTTGTGTCAGTCGAACTACATGGTCTCTACATGTATAACGTAGGCAAGGCTAATCTTTGATCGGCCCCCGAGACCCCTAGGATAGGTCTTTAGGTTATTCTCTTGGTCAAAATCTCAGAAAACCCAAAAAAATCAGAAATTTTGAAAATCAAAACATTTTTAAAATATTTCAAAACCTCAAAAACATCCAAAAAATCATCCATCTTGTTTCATCTTTCACCCATAATAAATCAATCATCACTTTCACCCTTTGGCAAACCAATTAGAAGCAAGTTTAGCAGTCGAAAGTGTATTCTCAAACGTCAGTGTCTTAAGACTAGGTCAATAGGTAAGCAAGTTAGCTAGCTTCGAGTATTAATAGCCCATCATCCAGTCAATCCCACCATCATCTTATAACATCATGTCCTAGGATGCATCCTTCCTACAATGGACATCAACATCAAGAATCATTGTAGTTTAGTCTTGGCTAGCGGTATGAAGAACATTAGCCTGTTTATCTATTTGATCTTTGTCTTTTGATTTATCTTATTGCACTCACTCCAATGACCTCTCGATGGTGTCTAAACAAAAATATTTAGAGAGAAAGGAATGGGGAAATGATCATTATCTTTTGTGCTTGTTGGATGTTCTTGTAATATAACCTTGGTCATACGTGCTTTGTTTGGTTTGTAGGGAAGGTGTTTTAGGTGTCTTTTTGACCACATAGGAAGGCTTTACTTTCTATGTTTTTGTTCGAGATGTTTGAAATTTCTGAACTACATTCTAAATAAGGTTTTGTATGTCAGGTGTGAATAAGAGTACTTCTATCTGATTGTTGGGTCAAAGTCCATCACACTAGGTGCAATGACATTCTAGTTCTTTATACCTTGATGCATCATACCTATGTGTGTTATCAAACATAAGTTAAGTAAGCCCTTTAAAATCCCAATTCCTGATAGGAAAAGAATCATCCTCATATAATTATAAAGTCTCGTAGATCATGGAATTGTTGGATCCTCTAGTCATCACTCTTTTCTTCTTTCTTCTCTCTATGCTAACATGTTACCATGATAGTTAATAAAAACATCACTAAATGCATTCATTCACAAATCATAAGAATACATACATCTCATATTTAAGGCATAAAATCATAGTCATCGCATAACATTGCATAACATAAATCATATTATAGTCATTTCACATCATGTGCATATCATATCATTGCAAATCATTACATATTACATTACACATTTCACATCCTTGCATTCATTGCAAAACATGAATCATTGCATAGGAATATCATATCACTACATTTATATTACCTCATATCATAAAATTTGCATATCACATCATCACATTTTCCATAATCATTTTTAAGTTACAAAGGATAATAGAGATTTTTTATTCTAATCACATCACATCATTTCATTTACATCATATAAATTTCATATCACATCATATTATTTTACATTATCATTTTTAGTTACTAATAATAGTATAGATTTGTTATTCTAAGTATCCTAAGAAATCATTGCATTCATTTTCATTTCAAATCATAACCATTGTGTAACATAGTCATCGCATGTCATAAATCATAAATATCATATATCATCTCACATCATTACATTCATATATTTTTACACATCATTGATCATTTCATATCATAATTAAATTTGTATCCATTGCATTAAATCATATAAACATCATCATATCATCCATATATCATCATCACAAAACACATAAGAAAAAGATACAAAAAACATTGCATTTACATATCATCACATACATCATATAATCAAGCCATAATCCATTATCATTTAGGACATCAAGTAGGTTTTTTAAGAATCTCATAAACCATACATCTACATCATATCATCCATATATGCATCATCACATCATATGCAAAAAAAATGGATATAAAAAAATTTGCATCCACATATCATACATTGTCATCATAAAAGTGCATAGAAAAATACAAAAAAGAAATGCATCTATAACCACTTGCATTCATAAGCATCTTCATATCATAATCATGCATCACATCATATAGAATTGCATCGCATATAGAACATCAGATGCATACATCCATAATGCATAAATAAAATAGGACACATCTCATAATGAATCAATCATAGCATATATATATATCAAAATGTAACTGTCATGGTACAAATCGGGATCATGTGTATGTGTATAATCAAAATAATAAAATGCCCATAATTCTATCAAAAATGGAGCTCGTGGATCTCAAAAAGAATGATTCCAATAAAAAGTGGTGGTTGCTCCCCTTGTCGGCCTGCCTCTCTAGCTAGTCCTCCACCTGTCTCATCCTAGTCTGTTGGGAGTACTCTAGTACCCGGGTTGTTGCGGGTATGGCCTACCAATATTGAATCCGGTAATACTTAGCCTCTCACACAACATCATGGTACATCCACACCAAGACTATCCTGCCATTTGATACAATAGCCATGCTCTCTAGTTGTTGTCGACAGCCCACCTCTGCCAATTAAATCTTTAAGGCTTGTCTTTGTTGCCTCTCTTGATCCTGCTCTATGGTGAGGGCCTAGACCTATTTTCTAGCCTAGTCCCTCTTAGCTGTGAGTGCCTACACCTATGTCTTTAGCCCCTGGAGCTACTGAATCTGGGCATCTCGAGTGTCTGGATGTAGTGGTTGTTATGGCTTTTGTGGTTGTTGTGGCTGTTGTGTTTGTTGTGGTTTTTGGTCTCTCTAATGGTCTTTGGGTGGTGGCTATTGGCCTCCCTAGCCTGGCTGGTGAGGAGGTGGTCCTCCTCCTCCTCCCCCTGGAACCTGTCCCCCTGCCCCAACCTATCCTCCCCATCCTTGACCTATTGGCCTACCCCAAGGTCTCCACTGTAGGGGTGCTTCCCTTGGAACTTTCAAACGAAGGGGAGGTCTGAACCAATCATCATAGGCATGTGTGGTGTCTGGATCTATTGGTCCCTAAGCATAGGCCCATGGCCTAGCCACTAGCTATCTAAAGTTGTCCACTACCTCTGTCGTGGGAATTGTTTGACCCCATGTGGTCTCTCAGGTGGACTAGGCAAAGATAGCCACATACTGATCATCTGGCCTATCCTGTACATCACCAAACTATTAGTCTACCATTTTTGATAGGTAGTGCTCTATCATGGTGTGCTCATGCCCCTACATCAACCTATCCTACCTAGCGAAGATCAATTGTTGCACATCATCATTCTAGGTTGCCATCTATAGCCAAGGCCTCCAAGTAAATACTCTCATCTCATCTAGGACTATGTGCTAGTGGGGAAGACCTACTTGTCCTATGTGTCTTAGAGTGATGCCACCTCAGTACCTCCAAAATATTAGATCATCAAGCTCCATATCAACAACTGTAACAATCGGTCGAAGCACAACAATGTGCTCCCAGGCCCAGATGTGTAATAATGTGACCCCTATGCCAATAGTCTAGCTATCACAATAGGAAAACTCAAGAAAATTATGATAAAGTGATGCCAGCATCACTGGTACCCATGCAAGAAAATTCCTCCTGAAGAGCATATATTCCCAAGCCAGACCCCATCTCGGACTAAAATATCGACTTCGCTGATCTGGGGCTACTAGTCCTAAAATAATAGTGGCCATAATCAGTCGAAAGGTAGAAACATGACCTCTAGAATACTCAAGGTTGATCTAACCCTTAGTGAATACGAGCTCATCTAGCCCCATGACCTCATATAAAACATCAGTGTTGGTATCCATTTCATAGATAACTCGATCACCATGAATCGACAACCAAAAAATCCGCCAGACATCCTCTAGTGTGATAGTCACCTCATCGGTGGGAAGATGGAATGAGGATTTCTCACCGTGCCACCTCTTTGCCAATGCGGTCTTCATGGATAGGTGGGTCCTCACAGTGGGTGCATAGGCAATATACGAAAGGTTGATCACGCCAATGTGCTCTTGAAGTAGCTTGTGCAACCCAGTCAATTTGCTCAGCACCGAGGGTCAATGCTCGTGTGAATGAACAGGCTCTCTATCCTCCTGCACCCATGAGGCCACAACATCAAGTTTCAAAAAAAGATGAGATCTTTTAATGGATTTTTTGACACCAAAACCACATATGTGTCTTTGTTTGCAAAGGTGTCACTCTTTGTAAACTCCAAACAACGACGCTAGAGCATAAAATGGAAACCAAGCCACAACGTTTCTATTTGCATGTGCGGCCCCATTTGACTTGAAACCCTAATTAGCTAACTGAATTGTGGCATCGCCATTTGCAATGGTGTCGCCCTTTGGAATTTGGAGCCCTAGGACCTAATTGTGACACAATGTCCAAATAATAAATGGCGGAGCTATTTGACCCCTAGCATCATCGATTAAGCACCTTTAGCATTGCTATATAGTGACGTTGAAGGTTTTGACCTTTCAAAGCATAATAAATGTGCCAAAAAATAAAAATAAAGGTTGGGTTAGGATCACATACCACTAGTCCTATGCTTGGAGGTCTTTGGTGGACTCGGACTCGCTCAAAAATGTGTCGGAGAAGCACTCTTTGTGCCATCATGCAGGAGGGTCAAAGCTCAAAATGCTACAAATTTGAAGGTGTTAATGTAGAAATGAATGGAAAGTGACCCCTAGAGGGCTATTTAAGCATGAAAATTTTGTGTTTTTTGCCCCGTTTTGGTCGTCAAACTAGGGTTTTTCGCCCCTAATCCCTTTTTTGCTAAAGCAAAGCTCGTTTCAGGTATTTTTCTCATATTTTGGCATGTTTTTGACATTTTGGAGCCTTTCTGAACCCTTTGGGTAATTTTTCATCTTTTTTCAAGATCTCCCCCAAAAATCCAAATTTAAATCCAATCTCTCGAGGGGGCAGTATATTAGAAAATTTCTTACGGTTGGGGCAGCAGTGGGGCATTTGAAAAATTCAGAATTTTTTTGAATTTTTAACTCAGCAAGGTTATCTTTTTAACCAATGTAGCAGGAACATTCCTTCAAAGAGGGGCAAAATGTAGACGCTCAAAATATCATGATTGATATTGTGCACTTGATTTTGATCCACTAACAACATTTCTTCCTGAATCACTTCTTTACTAACCAGTTAATTAAATAATCCTTATTTAATTAATTCATCATAATTCCTCTTTTAATTAAATAAATCATCTTATTTGATTAAATCATTATCCTCTTTTAATAAATTATTTTATTTAATTAACACTAATATTCCTCTTTGATTAAATAAATCGAATTTATTTAATCCTAATGTTCCTCTTTTAATTAAATAATTCATTTTATTTGGTTAAAATCATATTCCCTCTTTTAATTGAATAAATTAACCCTTACTTGATTAAATCTATCACCCCTTTTAATTAAATAAATCACAATTTTATTTAATTAAATCTAATTCCTCTCATTTTGATTTAAATAAATCCAAATATCTAAGTCAAAATGTCAAATAAAACTAATCCCTATCTAAGTTAATTAAATCCTAATTAACTCTAACTCAAATCCATCAAATCCTCTAGATTTTTCAACTTGCACAAGTAAATCAATTTAATTGATTTATAAATTATCCTATTTTCATTCAAAAAGGCATCTTGTTGGAATATTCTTCCAATTTTAAATCTCCCTCCAAAAGGATTTGTCCTCCAACATGGCATTAACTCCCCTTACAAGTCCTTTTTCTTGAGCCATGTGACATTAACTACTCTTCCACATCCTCTTCCACAAGCAATCTTTCAAATTTCAAATTTCCACCTAATTGCATTTATTTTCACATTGACCAAAATATGCACAACCTCTCTTCAATAGCATGTTGACAAGTGGCACATTGCTATTGGTCCTTTATTTTATCCCACATTCAACCTCTTCTCCATTCTTCCAAACTTATTCATTATAAATAGAGGTCTTCTCTATTGATTTTGGATCCACAATCTTAGGTATTTTAATGCACAACTTTATCCAAAGGCATTTATACAAGTTCATCCATTTTCATCCAAGTTTTCATAGAATTTTATCAATCTTAGCTAGGTTACGGTCAAATTTTCATCAAAGGAACACAATCATCAACAAATCCTCATCAAAGCTTTGCAAGGAATTGGGAAAGGGTTGTTTTCCACATCAAAATAGTACCAATTCCCCCATGGAATGTTGTTTTTGAGCATTTGAATGAGATTCATTGGATTTCATTTAATCATTTTACTTTGTTTCTTGTTCATTTTTTTTGAATTAATTTCATGGGGAATGATTGTTTTAGATTTGTTCATTGACTAATATTGTGTTGTTGGATGATGTTGGAGCAGGTCTAGAGAAACCATTCATATATGGTATATATGCAAGATAAATTGTTGAATGTCTGTGTGGATGTATAGAAGGTGTGTGAAAGATTCAAATCTGATTAACTGTGGTGATTTGAGTGGGAGAGCAATTCCTATGACTCCAATTTAGTGATTATAAGGATCTATATTTGCAGTGTTCTTGAAGTTACTGTAAGTAGTGATTCAAAGGTTGTAGATGGCATAAAGTTTCAATGGTAGATTCTTTCTTGTTTCTCTAAGATAGATTTCTCTTTGTAATAGTTCCTTTTTTCTTCTTTCTAATTTGGTAGTGATCCATTGGTAGTGAACCCTTCTTATTTTTGGGTAGTGAGTCTTTTGACAATGAGCCTATTGTTTTTGGTGTTGTAATTCATGTATATAGTTATCTAATCCTCTTGTGGTTTTCCAAGTAAATTCGGTGTTCTATTGTTAATGGTGTTTTGATGTGTTGTCTCACTTTTTTACTTTCATGCTAAACCTGATCAAGGGTTTAAGGGATAATAGAGATCTGAATTTTAATGAGTGGTTTAATGTACAATTGATTCACCCCCTCTAAGTTGTCTTGTGCATCAAAAAATTGGTATCAAAGCAAGGTTCCTTGGAAGAGTCTTAAACGCTTGGGGTTTATTTGGATGGTACACATGAAGGAGGCTCCCTTGTTTGATGGGATGAATTATTCATTCTGGAAAACCAAGATGGAAGGTTTCCTTGTTTCCCTAGGGTTTGTAATTTGGAAGTTAATTGAAGATGGATATACCATTTCCACTAATGGTTTGATAATTGATGATGAGATCAAGACACATGAGAACAATATAAAATCAAGGAATGCTCTTTTGGGTGGTCTTGCTAATTCAAAACTTGTGAAGATTATGGGCCACAAATCATGTAAAGAAATCTAGAAGAAGCTGGAAAGTGTCTATGAAGGAGATGATAAGATCAAGCAAGCAAAGATGTAGAATTTGAAGACTAGATTTGAAACCCTAACAATTTCAAAAGATGTAGATATTGTAAGCTACATGGATAGGGTGGAAAAAGTTTTCAATTCCATCAATGGCCTTGGTGAAAAATTGGAAGAAGATGAGACAATAAAGAAGGTATGAAGAACTCTTCCCAAATCTTATAGTTCTTAAGTTTTAGCTATTGAGGAAGCATGGGATTTAGATCAATTCTAGAGATCTATTGTTTAGTGATTTAACTACTTTTGAATTGAGAGAGTTTGGTTAAAATTATTCAAGAAAGAGACTGCTTTTAAAGTTGGCAAGACAAATAAGAATAATGAGTTAGTTCTGGATTATCTTTGATGAAATAGAAGAAAAATATTGTTAGAATACTAAAAAAGGGTACTAGAAATTACAGAGGTAAGTTTACTTTTAAATTTTTTAACTATGGAAAAATAGGTCATTATGCTTCAAGATGTCTAGATAAAGTTTCAAATGAAAAACATAAGGATAATAAAGGTAAAAATATCAAGAGAAGTTATTATGTTAAAGAATATTTTAGCATATCCGATGATGAATTTGACTGCTCGAATTGTGAAAATGATGAATTCTTGTTCATGGATTTGAATGTTGGAAATAATTCTACTGACTCTAAAATATGGATGAAGGAAACAAGTCACAACATCAAAGGGACTATAGTGACTTATTTTCATGCTAGAGAGGAGAAAAAACACTAGATAATTGACAGTGGATGCTCAAATCATATGACAAGTGGTAGGAGTAAGTTTGTTAAACTTAAAAAGTTTGAAGGTGGTCTTGTTAAGTTTGGTGATGATACATTTTCTAAGATATGTAGAAAAGGTTCAATTTTTTTTTTATGGAAAGCATAATACAGATGATGTTCTTTATGTCAAGGGTCTTTGGCATAATCTTCTAAGTGTAACATAGATGTATAGTAAAGGATATAATCTTGTATTTCAGGATGGTGGTTGTGAAATCAGAAAAGGAAGCTCTAGAACCTTGGTTGTTATAGGAATAAGGATATATGGGAATGTTTATTATCTCAAAGGTTCTAATGGTAAGTTATTTATGACTCAAATCAATGAAAGTTGGCTATGTCGTAGAAGAATGTTTCACATCAATTTTGATAGTTTAGTGAGAATCATCTCTACTCAAGCCATGAGATATCTACCAAGAATTACAAAGCCTATCAATACAGTTTGCAAGGAATGTCAAGTTTGGAAACAAACAAGAAAGGGGTTTAATATTGAAGAAGATTATATCGTAGGACCTTTGGATTTGGTGCATATAAACCTATGTGGACCTACAAGAACAAGAAGCTTTCTAGGTGACATTTTTTTCATGTTGTTGATTAATGATTACTCTAGAATGACTTGGGTAACTTTTCTCAAAGAAAAATCAAAGTCTCTAGACAAGTTTAAAGAATTTAAAGCTATGGTTGAGAATGAAATGGATATGAAAATCAAGTGCTTAAGGTTTGATAGAGGTGGATAATTTACCTCCAATGAGTTTAACATTTTTTGTGAAGATCATGGAATAAATAGGCATTTATCATCTCCTAGAACTCCTCAACAAAATAGAGTGGTGGAGAGAAAGAATAGGACAATTCAAGAAGCAGCAAGGAAAATGATGAAGGAAATGAATCTATTGGATTTCTATTGGAGAGAAGCTATTCATACTGCAGTATACATACTCAATAGAGTACAAGCAAGAGTAAATAGTTCAAAGACTCCCTATGAACTATGGTATGGTAGAACTCCTATTGTTAAATATTTCAAAGTGTTTGGAAGAAAATGTTATATTAGGAGATATGAAGAAAACTTGGGAAATTTTGTTGCAAGTTCAGATGAAGGAATCTTCCTTGGATATTATACAAGAAGTAAGGCTTATTCATACTACAACAAGAGGCTGAAGAAGATAGTCAAAAGTGAAAGTGTCAAAGTAGATTAAGAACCACATAAAATATCAATACTAATAGAAGGATATGAATTTGATGAGTCTTCTTATAGAGAATAAGGAAAAGAAGAAGAAGAGGAAAAGGAAGATGTAGGTTTAAGAGGAAGAAGCTCTGAAAAGGATTCTGAAGACTCCTAAGTATGTATAGAAGAATAATTTTGAAGCGCATATCATTAGTGATAGAGCAAAGGCATGTTGACAAGAAGAAAAATTTCTATGATAGAAGAATAGGTAAATTTGTGTCTACTTCCCAAATTAGAACCTAAGGTAGTGATTGAAGCATGTAAGGATGAGAATTGGACCAAAGATATGGAAAAGAATTTATGCAAATTGAGAATATTTGGACTTGGGAACTAGTCCCAAGTCCAACAAACAAGAATGTAATAATAACTAAATGGGTATTTTGGAACAAGTTGAAAGAGAATGGAGAATTTGTCCAAAAAAAAGGCTAGACTAGTGTGTAAGGGCTATTCACAAGTGGAAGGAATATATTTTGAGGAGACATTTGATTTGGTGGAAAGAATGGAGGCCATTAGGATTATTTTGGCCTTTGAAACACATAAGGACTTCAAGGTTTATCATATGGATGTGAAGTCTGCATTCTTGAATGGTGAGTTGGAAGAAGAGGTATACATTAAATAACTAGAAGGATTTCAGTTATCAAATGATCCTAATATGGTTAGAAAATTTAAGAAGACATTATATGGTCTCAAGAAAGCTCCCAAAGATTGGTATCCAAGATTGGATAGGTATTTGTTACAGCAAGGATTCAATAAAGGTACCACAAATAGCAATTTTTACTTTAAATTTCAGAAGGATAAAACCTCGATTGTGGTTGTGTATGTTGATTATATAATCTTTGGAGGAAATTAGGAAATGTATAAGAATTTTATAAAATAGATATAAAATGAATTTGAGATGTAAATGTTTAGGGAGATGAATTTATTCCTTGGGATACAAATAGTCAAACAAAAAAGGAAAATTCATTTCACAATCAAAATATGTCAAGGAAATGTTGAAGACTTTTGGAATGGAAGACTATAAACCTGTATGTACTCCTATGGTTACTAGTTTCAAGTTGAGAAAGAATTATGAATCTCCTGAAATTGATCAGAGCAAGTACATATCAATGAATGGTGGAATGCTATACCTAATTGCTACTAAATAGAATATCATGCATGCAGTTTATCTTGTGGCCAGATTTCAAGAAAATCCTAGAGAATCACATGTGGCAATAGTAGATATGATATTTAGATATTTGTAGGGTACTCTGGACTATGGTCTATGGTATCCAAGGGATATTTATTTCTCTTTAAGTTCCTATACAGATGCAGATTTGGTAGGTTGTGTGGATGAAAGAAGAAGTACAACTGGAGGTGATTTCTTTCTTGGAAGGAGGTTGGTTTCTTTGCTAAGCAAAAAGGATGATGCAATATCTTTACCTACTATAGAGGTAGAGTATATTGTTGCAGCATCTTGCTGCACATGAGTGTTTTGGGTGAAATAAACCATGAAGGATATCATAATATCATATAATAAACCTATTTCTATCTTGTGTGATAATACAAGTGCTATCAATATATCTAATCATTTGGTGATGTATTCAAGAACAAAAAATATCTCAATCCAATATCACTTTCTAAGAGAGAAAGTTGTAGAAAATGAAGTAAAAATGGAGTATGTGCCTACAAAGGATCAATTTGTAGATATTTTCACAAAGTCTCTTCCTAAATATACATTTGAGTACCTCTAGCACAAGTTAGGGGTTATTACCCCTCCCTCTTTCAACTATATGTATAAGAGTGTGCATCACTTCGGTAGAGAAATTCAAGATTTATTCCTTTTTCCCATATTGATGAAGGCTACCTCTCAAGGGGAGAAAATAGTAGTATTTTTGGTTGGTGAAGTCAAATGAAGCGAATTTTGTTCCCCCAAGGGGGAGAGTGCAGAAAAGTGAGTACAATGTAGTTTCTTGTTGGTTTTGCAAGTGGTGTCAAAGTGGTGTATGCAAATGTCAAAGGGGGAAATATAAAATAAAAATCCTATACAAATGATGTGTGAAAGGTGCACGTGTTTCCCTTTCAATGTTATGAAAGGAAGAGAGAAAAATAGTTTGATATAGGAAAGAGATTTGGATGGGTCTATGGCCCTTTTCCATTGATTTCAAAGGGGGAGAGAGTTGGTTGAAAAACCATAGTGCAAAAGAGAATATGGTTTGAAGACCATAGGGGGAGAGTTTTCAAGAGTGAGAGAATGAGAATATGAAGAGTGAGAGATGCCCCAATTAGGGGGGGTGCTTCTTGTTGTAGAGTGGATTTTGGTTGCTTTTGTTGTTGATGGTTTTTAAAAGTGTTGGTGTTTCCATCAATGAAAAAGGGGGATATTATTTCAAGTATGTTGTTGGTATTGTCATTGATGGAAAAAGTTACTGGTGTTGGTCATTAATATCAAATATATGGAGATTGTGTGTTGAAGTTGTTGGAAGGATGTTGGTTTTTTCATAGTTGGGGAGATTGTTTTCAAGAGCTTGTTATGACTTAATAAGAAGGTGTTATGGTGTTGTCATCAAGTTTTCTCATTGATGTCTTGATGAATGAGTTGTAGCTATAGTAAGTTCACTTGGTTTCCAAGTTCTTTGCAGAAAATTTGAATAAAAGAGATTACAGTGTGACAAAG
Organism: Sequoiadendron giganteum; assembly: GCA_007115665.2. Taxonomy (NCBI): domain Eukaryota; kingdom Viridiplantae; phylum Streptophyta; class Pinopsida; order Cupressales; family Cupressaceae; genus Sequoiadendron; species Sequoiadendron giganteum. The sequence goes on along the minus strand of CM021109.1, from coordinate 355,070,676 downwards.
TGATGCTCACTATTGTGCTCCACATTTCTTCATGGTTGAATATATGCTTGTGTAGTTTGGATATGATGATCAGAGGTTTTCAAAGGTTATATATCCAAATTTTTAGGTTTTGACTCATACGATAGTAAAATTTCTATTCACCATTGTGTGCATCTATGAAGAAGATTGTTAGGGAGAAATGAGATTACTCCACATTTCTCTGTATTGAAGTTTATTTCCTTGCAATTTTAGGGAGATTCTTATATTGTCTATATCTACTTTCCTTAGATATTTTAGGTGTTTAGGTATTCCACGAAGTTGGTTAGTGAGTTAGATGTATGTTCTAGTGTGTCTAACTGTATAAAATGATGGTGTTCTCAATTTCAAGTGGTTGTGGTAGATTTTCAAAATATTTTGATGATGCTAAAATATTTTGAGATGTTTTATGGATATTATGGAGTCTTGTTATGTGGTTCACAAAGTAATCTTTGGACCTAGTTAAGCATGAACTTAATTGTTAAGGGTGTTAATATAGGTTTGGATGACCTCACATGTTAGCTCTAATTGTGGAAGTGGTGTGTTGTTTTTGAATGAGTTGAGTAGCATGGTGATGTTGATTTGGGTCCTTGTTAACCCTTAGTATGGTCTTCCTTCACTTATTTCCACTGCAGAAGTGTTTGGTGCCAACCTATTTTAGTGCTACACATTTTAGGTGCATACATTTCATTCAAGCCTACCTAATTGGGATTGTTTAGGTCGACGATGGTATATATACAAGGTAAATTGTCGAATATGTGTGTAGATCTATAGAAATTATGTGAAAAATGTGAATTTGATTAAGTGTGGTGATCTGAGTGTGAACTTAATACCTATGAATCCAATGTTGTGAGCAGAAGGGTCTACATTTGCAGTGTGCTTGAAGTTACTAGAAGTAGTGAGCCAAATGTTGCAAATGGCATAAAGTGTTAGTAATGGATTCTTTACTATTGCTCTAATATGGATTTCTCTTTGTAACAGTTCTTTTATTTCTTCTTTCTAATTTGGTAGTAATCCATTGGTAGTGATCCCTTCTTTATTTTGGGTAGTAAGCCCTCCAGTAGTGATCCTATTATATTCAATGTTGCAATTCATTTATATAGTGAGCTAATCCTCACTATGGTTTTTTCCCTCCTTGGTTTTTCCATGTAAATCCGATGTTCTATTATGCATCTTAATTTGATGTGTTACCTCACTTGTTTAATTTCATGCTAAATCTAATTAAGGTTTTAAGGACTAATAAAAATATGAATGTTAATAAGTGTTTTAATGTATAATCGATTCACCCCTCTCAGTTACCCTGTGCATCTAACATATTTTTTATAGGATTTTAATATCATCGTATGCTTCCTTGACACTATCTAAAAGAGTAATTAGCCACATCCTCTATGTGAAGTACTATACGTAGACTTGGTATGCCTTCATCTATTTTCAGATTTGGCATTTCTCATGTATTGGTAGTTTCAAGATATATGATTTGGTTATCATCTTTGATATATTTATTTGTTCATTAGTGATGTGATGATGAATTTACATGCTTCATTAGGGATTTGAGGGTTATGGAATTTGTAGGTGTGTAAAACCTATTGGTTGTTGTGGGATGACTTAGATGTGGACTATCTATATCCATGATATTATTTCAGTGTTTATATAGACTTTGTTAGTTGGCCTTGTCTATGGTCATTTGTGCGTTGGTATGTTGCATTGAGATAGGAGGATGGATAAATGGATACTTGATTACAGATTTTGGGTTGGTATGTTGATATCATAAAGCTCTATCTATGTTCTATATACCCTAGTTTGAGGTATGGTTAGCTTGGATGAATTTCATTTTTTGTGGTTGTTATTCTAGCTAGTATGAGTAAGGTAGCTACTCAAATACTTTGTTATCATTTGGATCTAATGCTTGTAATCATGTAAATATTGGTGCATCTTTCAGTGATAGTTGATATGTTTCACCTTGGCATGTTCCTTTTTTCTTCCATAAGTTTTATGTTAGAAGATGTGAAGGATTTTTTTTCTTGATGGTGATTATCATGGTTGCTTTTGTAGGTATCTTGTTAGAGTATAATATTATGGTGAATATTCATATGGTATATGATTGGCTAAGGGATGTTTTTTCCTTTTTTTATTCATATGGATGTATTTATAATATTGAACATCAAGTGGGAGAATGTTAGGATTAAGTTGGCATCCACCTTGTAAATCCTATTTCATGGTTCCAACATCCTTGGAAAGTGTCTCTAGGAACTTAGGGTGTATTGGGAAAATATTTTGTAAGATTAATTCTCACCATTGTTTGTAATATATTCATAAGGGGTGATGGGTCCACTAGCAACAATAAAGGTGAGTTGTGTACATAAATATTTAATATTGTTTTCCCCACATGTGGATGCCTAGAATGGTATAATGAAAGATAAGGAAAGGATAAATGAGTGACTATTGGGATTCTCCAAGTGGGTGCTCGTAAAAAGGCAACAAGTGTCTCTTGGTATTCCATCATTTATTGTATTTAATGTAATGTTTATCTTCCATGTTTGGGCACCCAAGTTGGAGGGAAAGTGTTGGATCCAAAACTAGTGTCCTTACTTAGGGGTTAATATGTCTTCATAAGTCTATAAATTCAGGCTCTTGGATGTAAAAATTATGAGCAATAGTTTAATGTAGATTTTCATTGTAGGAACAAGGAAAAGTTGAGGCATAAGGAGGTTATTCACATGTGCACAAGTTCTACCATGATGGATGCAAATAGGAGAATGTAAGTAATCTTATTTATTTGAATACAATGAATTCTTGACCTCTCTTTTTGGTGGAGTTTTTTCCTACAAGGGTTTCTCCATGTAAATCATGTGTTATGTGATGATCTTGTGAACTAATAATTTATGCCTCATTTCTCCTATCTTATGATGATTTTATTCTTTATATATATTTTTTATAAGTTCACATAAAATGAAATTATTAAGAATGATATTTTGGCTAATTTTTAGCATCATAAAAACATGGATCTAACCATGGTAATATTGTATTAAGGAAACTTGATTTTTAGATTTTCAAATAAGTTTTATATTTTCATGTTATTCTACTCCAAGCCTTGTATCTCATCAATTGAAGTCACATTTGGATAAAGATTCAATTTCTCAAAAAAAATTACAAGAACCTATTTATCTCTCATCAATTTCATGAGTCAAAAGAGACTAAAATCAAAAAGTATTTTGAAAAATGAATCAACCACTTTAAAATATTAAAACTAAAGTTTTAAAAAATATCTTAGAAAATTCATGAAAGGATAAAATAAAATAATTTTAAAATTCATGAGCTCTTTTTTATTTTCCAATAAAATGCAACCTCGGGGGTTGCTCCCATTCTATTTCCTTCCAAAATGAATTCCATAGATTTGTGTTTTTCCCATACATTCTAATTATGGGTACATTATAGTGCTATTTCCATGTCTAATTCAGCCCAATGTTGTATAAAATATGGAAAAAAATTATACATATGACCTATGTCCTATTTATTTTCACTAGTGCTTTAATAAAATATGGCATCTCTTAATAATTTATCCTAATACAAAATTACATTTTAACCAACTTTTCAAAAAAAAATAACAGACAATTTCCACCTAGGATCATAAAGTGATTCTTTTTGGATTTATTTGATGTAATTGGCCAAGAAAGTGAGACATTTTGAATCACCAATCCCAAATATTTTCTTGAGGAATTCTACACCTTTTGAAGCCAAGCACCTTCGAGTGAAAATAAATGTATATTTGTTAGAGTAAACAAAGGGGTGCCACCCCATATATTTCCCTTACACCATGAGTTTGTTGAAATATAAAGGAATGGGAACCCTGTTCCCATTGTGATCCACCTCTAAGAAACCATCAAATTTTCCCAATAATTTTATTTTCACCAATCTAATCACTAATCGCTTGATCACATCCTGCTTGTTCAAATCCAACAACAAGGCCACAAATATAAAGATGATTCAACCTCATGAAATTTTCCCACAAAACCCACTCTATGGGAAAAAGGATTAGATGGTATCTATTTTTAAAGATGCATTGTAATTGATGTTTTGTGATTAGGCCTAAAATGGTCATGCCACTACAAATATGTAAGCCTAATAGGTTTATCTATCTTAGTTTATTAATTTTAAACCCAAGCTTATATTCTTCCATATATTTATTAATAATATTATGGAAAAGTGTTAATTATTTTGAGACATTTCAATTAATGATTAAGGAAATGTGAAACATGTAACTTGCATTGCTGATTTGAGTGATTACTCAATGTATATTTTGAGTGACTTCTCTTTGTCCTTGCATACCTTACCTATCTCCATCTTCATTATTATCTAATACTTCATATGTAAGATCAATTGCCCTATTGATTTTCATGTTGGCTAGTAATTCAACTTCCATGTTAGCCTTGTGATATATATGATTTGGTATGAAGTCCTCCAATTTTGAGAGCTCTATTTGTATAGCCAAGATAAATGATTTTAACTTCCAACTTTATAGAGAACTCATCTTAAGGGTATTAACTACGAGAGTAGAATCACCCTTAATGATCACCTTTAACTTTTAAAATTTTATATATTTTAAACCAAATAAATAGTTCTTCTCTCTCATCTTCATTACTTGTTCTATGCTTCATACATTTGGATACTTTGCACCTTTCTAGTCATGGATTATGCACCTTGCACCAAAAGGGTTGAGATTCCTCTTCAAGGCCCCATCAAAGTTCAAATAGACACAACCTAATTGGGGAGGTTCTCATTTTTCTTCTACCCTTCTCATAAGGGTCTCAACATCACCAACCCCATTAATACGGAAAATTCGCAAGCTCTTTAAAATATTTTCCTTTATTATATTCTTAGGATGTTGGGATTCCTAGCTTGTATGAAAAAAGCATATCTTTAATATGAAATGAATATATGGGTACTAAAACAAGCTCCAAAAGAATACTTGTCAAAAGATAAGAATTACAAATGGACTTGAATTACTCATTTTTAAATGATAATATGTAGGAAAATAATCAATTAAGAAAGTAAGGGTATACATCATGGATTTTTTTTACTATTTTAAAATGTGAATAATCATTCTTTTATCATCATAAGCATTAAGACTTTTGCAAAACCTAAATCTAAAAAGCTATATTTTTATTTTTTTATATTTATTTTTGCAAATCATGTGATATTCAATTAATTTTATTTCTTTTATTTAGGAAATGTTAAATCACAACTTGTTAGAGCTTCCAAATGTTGATTCAGTATAAATATTTTAATGGAATGTTCATATACCTTGTCAAAGAGGAGAATATGTGAAGAACAACCTAGAAATTGGAATATTTTGTCATTATAAATTTGAGCCATTAATTAATAATTAATTTTGGTCATTGATTTGTACTTGGTTTTTAAGTGCCCATGTCAATAAAAGACCATCAAATCGATAATTTTGAGGACAACATTGTTGATAATTGAGAAATTTTGTAATTAAAATTTATTATTATTAAATTCACTTCCATGGTTTTTAAGTAACCATGTCAATAAAATACCATCAAATCGATAATTTTGAGGACAACATTGTTGATAATTGAGAAATTTTGTCATTAAAATTTATTATTATTAAATTCACTTCATGGTTTTCTTCCCATGATAATTGAGAAATTTTGTAATTAAAATTTATTATTATTAAATTCACTTCATGGTTTTCTTCCCACTAGTGAAAATTATTGGAATAAGTATGTATAGATGAATGTTTAAGTTATCGAATCCTGAATTATGATATTGGTATTTGGGAGAAATAGTCCGCAATTTTAGCGCCAACAGGAATTTTTCAAAAAATTCCTCCAGTTTTGCAATCTTTCAGCCCTCCAATGGTGGTTTTCGAGCACACAATAGCTCACATTGGGTTGTAAATGGTGCTCAACATTCCCATTTTGTTGAGGGTTCTTCCTTTCAGCCTCGACATCCCTCGAAATTGCTTGTGTGTAATTCTCAACCCGCTTTTGATATTTGCGGTTCTGAGTCGGGCTCGTCTAGTTTTTCTCTTGCTGCTAAAAGATCTTATGTTGAAGTTGTCTATGATCCCTTTCCAACATCCTTTCCTAATAATATTCACATTTTCAGATCTCCCTTCATTCCAAAAGCGTGTTCCTACCCTGCAACTTTTCCTAATAATATTCCTTTGTGATCGCCTACGTCCTTCCCCAACAATATCCCTTTGCGATCACCACCATCCCCTCTAGTGGTTTTGCGCTCAAAGGTTCCTTGTAATATTTAGAATAAGAAGCAATTTAAAGGTCAAAAGCAGAGGAAGGCTTTCCCCAAAAAATTGTGTGTTCCTAAGCATCCAAAGTCTAATGACCATGTTTTTGTTGTTCTTCCTAAGGATATGCTTTCCCCTCAAATTTGGCTTTTTTTGAAGAGGGAGCCAACCAATTATTTTTCTTAGATAAGGGAGAAGGTTTATTTGTTATCATTTTCTCATAAAAATATTATAGAAATGTTGTTTTTAGGGAAAAGGCTTGGATCTGTGAGGGGCACGGCTTGTTTTCCACACTTTGGACACCAAACTTTTGTCCTTTTCAAGCAAAAGTAAAATTCATTCCTTTATGCGTATAGCTTCAAGGGTTACTGTTGGAATACAGAGAGCCACATATTGTTGAAATTTTGTGTAACCAATTGGGGATTTTCTTACATCATGATATGTTGTTTTTTTCCAACCCTCTTTTCTAGTAAGGGTTTGCATTCTTTTGGATGTCACCAAAAAACTTCCTCTTCTTATTGACATTAAATCAATTCATGGTTTTTGGAGCCAAAAATCGATTTATAAGGATCCTAAATGATTTTGTTTAAAGTGTCACTTTATTCTTCATCCTTTAAAAAAATGTGTGATTTTGAAAGATGAGCAATTGGTTCCAGAAAATGAGGGTAATTTTAGTTTGCTCTTGATCCTTTAGGCATTGTATGTGCCTCTTCTGGTATGGAGCTAAATAGTTTTTCTGAAACTATTTTTTAGGTTTTCTGTTGTGGACTTTTGTTATAAGTGGTTTTAGAAATTCAATTTTTCTACTATGATTCAACCTAAGGCTCGTGGTAATGTAAATTCTTCTTGGTGCTCTGAGTTTTTTTTGCAAGTTTCCCCACAAATGGTCTGCTTAGTGTTGATGGTGAAAATGACACAAACAATGCTAAACATAATATCTCTACTCTATTTCTCCTAAAAAATAAAGACAACATATAGTAGCCTAAATACCAAGGTCCTGTCAGTTAGTTCTCAACTGTCTGGTGTCACTCAATTGGTCCATGCAACTGTAATATTCAAGGGGCCTTTTTTGGTAATAAGAAATGCAAGCAATGATGGATTCATCAATCTGTATTTAACAAGCAGGGGGTTTTAAATAAAAGAAAAAGATAGATCAAGGCATATATCAATGAAACATGAATAAAATAATCTAATATCCAAACATATATTTTCAACAACGAATGTTACTCCAATATATCAAGAAAACCATAGCATGATGCAATTTACAAAAAATTCCATACTATTGCATGCATCTAAGGTGCTTAATTTAACCATCACAATCACACATCATAAATACTTTGAAGATTCCAAAAGAAAACATTCTCATTTGTTGCCAAAATCATAGATCAATAGACTTTCAATAACTCAATCCACAAATAATTTAATAAAATAATCCTTAAATCTGGTTCCTTCTAATGATTTTCATCACATAAGAAACACTTATGCTTTAGCACAATCACTAGCATATAGATATACTATAATTCATCAACCTTATCCAATAAACTCAATTCCAACACCATATTGCATAAAAAACTATATTTATATTCAACTGTAACTAATAAGAACAAATTATCTCTATAAAAACTATGAAAAAAAATCCTATCTACTACTATCAGGTGGCTAATCTTATTCTCATCAGCCGACCTTTACAATATGGTACCCTACTAGTATATATAGATGTACAAAATATGAAGTCCTCCCCATCCAAAGTCGAGATCCACCTTTTTAGGAACTTAAATTTTCTTGGAAACTCAGATCAATTGATCTCTAGTTCTCATATTGATCATCTAGTAAAATGGAGAGAAAAAGAGAGAAGAGAGAGAAAAAAAAATCATACGCCCCTAAAACTATCAGTCATGCATGTAGATTGGAAAATAAAGCCATGCATCCATAAGACTGTCAGTCATGCATGCGGAGTTTTCTCTGAAGTGTACTCATCATAACTAGAGAAGACTTGTTGAAGCATATCCAAATATGGTCCATCAATCCAACTATCTTCGAACTTGATCCTCTTCAATTCAGCAGCAGAAAATTCTCCCATGTCTCTTAACTTTATCAACTCCATTCTAGCAGCCCTTACCTCTTCTCTAATATCCATTAATCAATCCAACAATATATCTCCTCCATTATCTCCCTTTTGTATGACCTCTTTAATTCTACCATCCCATTTATCTTTCAATTGACTTAAAGGTAGGCCCTCCTTCATCGATATATCAACATTCACTAGAATAGCAACAATAGCTTCTAGCTCATCAAGTTATTCATTTAGATCCTTGTTAGAATCCTGAACTTCATTCTTATCCTTGTACAAAAATTCAGCTCTAAATCGGATTATGTTGGAGGCATTTTCCAAGAAATTTGCGTTGTCCTCTTCAAGAATTGACTACTCCAGAAGAGTGGATTTTGGCAATTTATTGATTTCTCTTAGCTTTTGCATATGCCCTCTATACTCCTCCTCTTGTTCTCCCAATGCCTTAGAATGCTAACTCATTTCTTCTATAAGCTTCAAATCTTTCTCATGAACCTCATAACTACTCTCTAGCACCTCACCTACTTCTTGATTAAGCTTCTCAATCCATCTATCCATCATCTCAGCCTTACTCCTTATCTGCACCAAATCATCCACCTCTCTTTTGCTAAGAAAAACCAGTGTCTCTATGGTGGTAATTTTTTGTAACCTTAGAGCAGAAACATTCTTCAAGAAGGTGTGTAATTGATCCAATTGAGCCTTAAGTTCATCCTTCCTCTGTTTATCCTTTATCATCCTTGTTTTGGTGGACGATGCTACCACATCTATTAAGTTCATTTGTTGATTTCTTGTGGGTCTTCCCAAATTGACCATGCCCAACTGATAATCAATTAGTTGCATATCCCCCATATCCTTATCCACCATCGGTATTGTACATTCAGAAACAATTTCCCCTCCTTCAGTGAGTCAAGTGTAATACATAATTTTAGCCTTATTCTTGGGTCTTTCTTTTTCAATCTCTTTCATCATGTCATCCCAATTAAGAGGTTGTGAGGGTGTTATTGGCCTATTTTGAAGATCAATTTTTAACCAAGTGGGAGCACTTGGAGTAGTGGTCATTACAATAGAAGAAGAAGAAGCAGCAGTTGTAGAGGATAAAGGTTGCAACACATTAACCTTAGGTTGAAGATCAACCTCTTGTACCTCTTGTTATTCTTGCTCTACATTTTCTTGTGCAATCTTTTCAGCTTCTTCCCTATCCTTTTGTTCTTGCATCTTCTTGTCTTCTTCTTCCTTCTTCATTTTTTCCTCTTCTAACCTTTTATCCTCAAGTACCCGATTTCTCTCTTCTTCCAATGCTTTAAGTTTGTCTGAGTCTTCCTTTTCCTTTTGTAGTTTCTTGGCCAGCTCCTCAGCATCTTTCTCTTTTTGTATGTGTTCTGCTTCCTCCTCCTTCTTATAGGCTTCTTCAATTAGCTTTAATTTGGCCATAAGGGCTTCTCTCTCCCTTCACTGCTTTTCCTTTTCCTCCTCTAGATCATGAATTTTTTGCACCAACTCTAGCTTATCATTCTCTTCTTTGGTCTTGAGCTCCCGCTCTTTTTGCCTTTGTTGTTTCAGCACTTCATCAACTCAGCTTAGCTTCCATTTTTTCTTGTTGAAGTAAGGCATCATCTTGTTCCTTAGCATCTATTGAATTTTTCTTCTCCATGGCTTCTACATGTGCTTTATCATTTGAAGCTTTCTTTGATTCCTCAAATATTGCCAATTGATCTTCTTCTATTAATACATGTTCAATTTCTAGAGGCATCTTCTCTTGCACATCCTTTTCTGACAAGGTCTCATCAGAATCTATTTTAATATCATGGATCTCCATATCAATTTCCTTTCACTTTAAGGTCTCATCTATGTCATGGAGATTCCCCTTATGAATTTATCCTTCTTGTTGCTTTGTAGGAAGGACTTGACTAGATGACTCTCCTACAAATGATACTAGAGCCACCACTCCTGTTGGAACATTTTCCTCAACATCAGGTTTATCTTAAGTTGAGCTTCCAACTCAATATCTTCTACATCATGAGGGAAAAAACTCTAATGGTTCTTTAGGTGGCCCTCTTCTCTTATTTATTTTGTATCCCTTTCCTTTCTTGGGAGCTAGACCTCCATGAGCTTTAGCTCTGAGAACAACCCATTGGATACTCCTATCCAGTTTTGGTCTTGCTATATGTTTGATATCAATGGTTTCCTGAGCATCTCAATCTATTGGATCCAAACTTTTTGTACCTATGATTTGTGCCTCGTAGGATGGATCCAACACTACCCCATCATCCGATAGTGCATCAGGAACATCAGTTGTCACTCCAAATTCCACCATGAGTGAAACAAGTAACCTCTCATAATTCCTCTTCCTGAGGTCATACTCATCTTGGAGGTCACTCTAGAATTCTTCTAGCAAGTTGAAGTGGTTATCAAATACTGAAGCCAACAAATAATTCATCTTCTTCTTTGGATCAAAATACTTTCAGGCAGTGTATAAGCCCAAATTCAAATGCACCAATTCACTACAAATCACTTTAGCTCCCACAAGATGTGGGAAACTATACTCACCCAATTGCATGGGGAACTTGTGACAACCGATTTTTTATTTTATTTCCAATTGAGCATTGACCCCTAGAGCTTGATAGACAAACTCCATCAAAATCATCATGTTGTTGCAGCATCTTGGAAGTAAGTGGGGATGACCCTCAAATCCTGCCAACCTGAAATAAGTGAACTTGGGGTATTGGATATGCCAACATCCCCACTCTGTGATAAAATCCATGGCCTCCTGACTTAACCTGTACCCTACATCTCCATTAATTTGGTTAATAACCACATACAAAAATTCATCATTAACCCTTCTAAAGTGTAGCTCAAGAATCTGCAAGGACAGCTGGTCATAATGATTCCAAACTTTGTTTTGCCCATTAGCCTCTCCCAATATACCTACTTTGTTCAATCTCGGGAAGATGCCTCCTCTGGCTGTTGCATAGATAACATAAGAGGTCATGAAGAAGCTCTTAGTTTCCCTTACTCTAGTCATCTGATCATGTATGGTATCTGAGACAATCATAGGCCAATCAAATTGTTGCTTGCAATCAAAGATTTTCTAAATAAATAGAAACATCCATTCCTTGAAATGAAATCCATCCCTCTTTCCAAAAACTCTAGATAACATCATTATAAGATCTAATACCTCCTTGTAGAAATCTGCCCTCTTTGGCTGATTTGAGAGCTTGGTTAGGGATTTATTCTCCATTCTTAACCATTTCTTGTTTAAGTGAGCCGTATTGGCCTCTTTGTACTTTCTATACATCTACAAATCCTTTGCTTCATTCAGTTGTGCCTGGTTCTTCGGATCAGGGACACTAAACATAAGTTGAAACATTTGAGGGGTTAGGTCTATGATCACATTATCTTGTGAATCAACACACTGTTTGGTGGCCGGATTGTAAGCTCCAACTATTTTCATGATCAATTCTGGGCATTGGATGGATAGAGGAAACACAGTGATGTGAGCCAAACCAGACTCAACTATTCTTCCAGTTCTCCCTGTTACATCCTCAATAAATGTTTCTGAGTACAGCTCCTTTTAATTGAATGGGCCTAGATTGGTGTCAGTTATATCCACTCAATCAGATTCTACCTTGCTAATAGTGACAGCAGGACCCTTGTGGTTATACCTCAAAGTATAAGGCAGTTGTTCCTGTAAGATGGGGAAAATCAAACTAGATTAGATTAAGTGGCAGTCAAACACTTCTAAGCTAAAATCCCAATCTAAACAAGAGAAAACAAATAATGCATGAGTAAAATGAAAGCATCACACTAAAATACTCCCCATGCTTGAAGTTGATTCACTTCTCTTGCTCTCATATTTCTCATTTTGCAATCTTTTCCCTCATATTTGTAGTCTAACTTATGCAAATACCTGCAAATTGTGAGTAGAAAGTTGGAGACAAAATGACTGTTAAATTGAAAATGGAGGAGAAGGGTTCCTTTTATAGACAACCATTCGAAAGGATGGATGAGATTGATCTTCTAGAAAGATTCTAAGATCAATGGATGAGGATTCATGAGAGGGAAGGTTACGAAATGGATGGCCAAGATCGAGTTTCTAGAAAGATGCCAAGATCTACGGTTGAAAATTGATGCAACCAGAATATGCCATACATGGAAAATATATGACGCTGACGGCTATGATGCCTGATGGCTATGACAGACATGCAGGACATGCAGACTATGACATGAAATAATGACAGGGGATCTTTGACCAAAATAGAGGGATAAATAATTTATTTTAAATTATTTATTCAAAAATGGAAGAGGATGACAAGTGGCAAAAAAATAATTTATTTTAAATTATTTATTTGGAGGAAATGAAATAGGAGATTTAATTAAATCCATAAATTTAATTAAAGGATGAGATAGAAATTGAATATGGATAATTGATTTGGATCAATTATTTCAAGGAGAAGAAAGACACATAAATAAATAATTTCGTCAAGTATTTAATTATAGAAGAATAAAAGGTCAAATAATAATTATTATCTAACTATAGACATGTGATGAAAGATAAATAATTAAATAAATAATGATTTATCTAATTATTGAAGAAAGGGGTATTAGTGACGCAATTAATTTATTTTAATTGATCAGGATAGAATAAATATTAGAAAGTGAATTAATTTATTATTAAAAAATTATTTAATTAATAAAGGAATATGATCAGGAATAATTAAATAATTAAAATTATTTAATTATTAGAGGATGATGACTAAGGAAAAATGTTGCTCATAGACTTTAGGACATTTTTCAGTGTCTACATTTTGCCCCTCTTTAACATAATGCAGTTCATCACATTGTGTCAAAGAAATTTAACTCTAAAATATGCCCCAATGTAAAGAGAAAGGGGAAGGATGACCAAGAGGGTTGTGGTATGCCCCCTCGAGAGGACATGTGGGTTCAAAGAATATGAATATGCTCTCAAAATGGAAGATAAGACTAGAGGATGAAGAATAGAAGAAATGTTAGCATGAAGGAAATGGATGTTAGCATGGAAAAAACAAGTGAGATGGGATGTTAGCGTGAAAAGGCGAAAGAAGATAGATAGGAAATAATAAGGGAACCAACTTTCATGCTTACATTTTCATATTTATCATCATTGGGCGTCAGAAATGTCATAAATGGACCACAAACACCATGGTATGACATAGACCAAAGTGTGCAAGGTGACCATTTGGAAGAGATGAATAGTTAAAAAGACAAGGAATTCCCCAGCTCATACTAAGGACCCAATTGTTCCAGTATTTTTGCCAAGACAAACCATAGGCAGCAAACAAATAAAAGAGGCCATGATCCATCATCGTCTCTCTAGATCCATTGATAGGAAATCCTCGAGGAGACTAGTAACATGACCAAAAATCAGTCGAAAAGATAAGAAAATCCAGACCAACAAAGTGTTCACCAAGATAGTGTTTTCCAGTGATAATGATGATTGGTTGATTCGTTGATTAGGTTGACCAAGATGACCGAGTTGATTGATAGATTGATAAGGATTGATAAAGTGATTTGATTGATCATGCCTAGCCTTAGGAAGGACACGTCCTGATGAAGGCAAGATTGATTGACCAAGTTGATAAGATGGATTGGTGTGACAAAGTTGATTGATAATGATAATGCCCGATTTCAGGAAGGACGCATCTTGATTAAGGAAAAATTGATTGAAAAACTTGACAAGATTGATTGATTGCGCTTGATTACAGGAAAGACACATCCTGATCAAGTAGAGATTGATTGAAAATTTTGACAAGATTTTTATGACCAAGCGATGTGATGATACCCAATCGCGGGAAGGACACATCATGTTTAGGTAGAGGACACATCTAAGAAAGTTGACCAAGTGACAAGTGTTGACACAACACCTAACTGCAAGGACACATCCTGCTTAAGGTGAATGATAAGGTTGAGAAAGTCTAATCCCAGGAAGGGCATATCCTGATAAAAGACAAGAGATAAGACTAAATGAGACAAACGACATAATGCCCCATTCTGATATAAGACTAGTGACCTAATTGAGTTGATGATAAGATAATTGATTGATGAAAGATTTAATATGTTTGTTGTTTCTTGATGTAGTTTGAATGATGATTGCTTTCGGATCAAGCACATGACCCAACTTGATGAACCCTAAAGGACTTGACTTAGGGGGCCTTGGGGGCTCATCGATAGATGGCCTTGCCTACATAGTAGTGCATAGACACCTTGTAGTTTGACACGACTTGAATTTATCTTATTTGGAAAAATATTTGGTCATGATTTCACTTAAACAACCTAAAGGGACTGACCTAATGCCTCGGGGGATCATTTAAGATGAGCCTTTCCTATGTAAAAAATGCGCAGAGGCAACGTAGTTCGACCACTCTAACAAAACTAATTCAAATCAAACCTAGGTTTAGACTCTGTTTTTTTTTGGAGTTTTTATTTTTTTAATGTTTTAGATTTTGAGGATTTTAAGATTTTGGATTTTGAAATGTTTTGATTTTTGGATTTTGAAATTTTTTTATTTTTTATTTTGGATTTTGAAATGTTTTGATTTTTTGGATGTTGAAATGTTTTGATTTTTTTTTGGATTTTTCAGGACATTTTATGGTTTTTTTGGGATTTTTTCAGGATATTTTATGATTTGTATGGATTTTGAAGGTTGATACCATGCATGATTTCCCATAAAGATGTAATTCAATGAATTTCCCCCATTCAAGTACAGGAAAAAATTATTATGTGCGAGGGGAAGCTGTGAATGCGACAGGTGGATATGAAAGCGAAGGATGTTAAATGTCGGTGGCCTTCAGGCTATGGGAGGTATGACACTTTATTATGGATGAATAAGAATTTATTATGTATGATAACTATAAGGATCATGGAAAATTCATGTGAAAGATACCCACAATCAACCAAGCAAGCATGCACAAGGATTCAAGGACAAACATGATCTTGCCCCTAGTCAAGCTGAAAACTAATTGATAGATGATGGTGATGATGAAAATGTTGTTTGATAGAGGAAGGACACATCCTGAAACAACATGAGGATGATGATTATGCAACTAAAGGATCAAGTTTTGTAGCAAGGCTAGGAACAAAGCCAGGAATGTTTTGGATGATGCGCAAGGTTGCATAGCAATATTGTGTGGATTAGACTCATTGCATTTGGAAATGACTAACCTTAAAACTAGATGATATTATGGAGGGAACTTGGATAAGTGGATTATAATCCTATAACCAATGACAAGGGAAAACCAAGTCCAATAATAGGTATGAAAGGATAATGGATTGATTTTGGCAAAGGATAAGAGACATGAGGATTATTGGCTGATAGAATTAGCATATGATCTCCAAGGACTATGTCGCATAGGATTAATTTCTTTTCCAAGATATGGGTATGGATGAATTCTATGAAGGAAATGACATGATATTTCATGGGTAATGTATGACCAAAGGATAGACATGTCAAGAATTTTCCCAAAGCATCATTTATGTTTGTGCCCCATTTCTTATCAAGATCAAGGTAGGTGGGAGAAGGGATGGAAACGATATGGATTAGATGGAAATGTTATGAAAAGGCATGGGAGATGAGACAACTTGCCCCCAAGTGTAATGGTCCACATAGATAATCTATTTTACACATGACGCCTGTTTGCTAGGTTTTCATCATGGTACTTATCCAATGCGCCATAAAAATGGTTTTCACTATTGGACGAGAATTTTCTCTTTACTATTTTCTTTTTTTTTCTCTTTTTTCTTTATTTTTCCCTTCCTTTTTGATGATGTCACACAAGATGCCTATTTGTTAGGTTTTCATCAAGGTGGCATATTTTTTGACTTTTTATATCAATTTGATGTTTTGGATGACCATTGATTGTTCTGAATCTTTTGATGGTGTTGATGTAGATACTGGTGTCATGATATGCCGATAGTGACCTTTATGGAGTAATTGTCTTGTTAGGATTACATAGCACTTGCATACAACTGATTGATGTCATTGTGATCCTCTCTGATACTAGGTTTGGCCTTATTGAAATACACACGTAATGATAGAGTACCATGGGAGTCCTTATGATAAAGAGTTTTTTCCAAGATGGGATGAATTTGTGAGGTATAATTTTTGGAATGATGGATGATGGTAGCCATGAAAGGATTATTTGGAAGTTCGGAAGTAGCAGTTTTTATTTTCCAAACTTGGGATGGTGGGTGATGGAGTTTGGAATTTTGATTGGGATAGCATTTGGAAACAACATTTTTATATGCATTTCTTGATGACCATTTTGAAGGAGGTGGACATTTAGTATATGTGGGAGTCCTCTTTTCTTGTGGCTCCATATTCTGACTGACTTTTAAATTTGGAATATTTTCTTTGCTTGATCCAATTTTATTTCGGATCCATTTTAACTTTATTTCTCCACTTGTATTTTGTTTGATTCAATGGAATTTGACATTTGATTTTGAACTTTAGATTTGTAATAATTTTATTTTTGTTGGTTCCAATGGGTAGATTTATTCATGTTGGAATGACAGTTTACGGTATGGATGGAAGGAGTGTTGGCAGAAACCTTATGACAAGGACTATTCATGTCCCCCATTTTGATGTCTGTATCAGATAAAGTTGCCCCCAATATCGAGGTATCACTAACACCATTTGATTCTCCAACTAAAGAATAACCAAGACCTTGATGTCTAGGATTTTCAGAAAATTGTATTGGTTCTTGAATGCCTTGCTCATGTAGGCCTAGTCCTCTTCCTTGATACTGCATACTTTGACATATTTTTTTTGCGATGGGGTATTTTTTGTTTTGAAAGCAAGATGTGAACCCATCATTGTGTAGCTGGAAACCATTACTCAAAATTTTCTCATCTCTAAGAAATCTTGCTTTGACAAAACTAGATGCTCTTAATTGATAGGATTTTTTGGTGTTATTATTTTTCATGCTTGTTTCTTCTTGATCATTTGGGATGTCGATTTGATTCATGGTAGATTGTGTATCTTCTTCTTTGAATTGATCCATAGTAGCTTCATTTTGTTCTCCTTTGACTTGATCAATAGTAGTTTCTTTATGCTCTTCTTTGATGTTATCCATATCATTCATTTGATTATCTGTGTCCAAAGGAGGCAAGTGTCTCATTTTGGGAAATAAAAGTGTTTTGTGTTTGGATGGGATCATCTTCAAATGTTTGGTCATGGATGGTATAAAGGTTAATGAGAGGATCATTTTTGGATTTCTTGTTCAATGGTAGGATCTTGGTCAAAAATAGGTGTATCTTGGAGAACATGGTTGTGAATAGACTCTTGAACAAGGATAGGTGTATTTTGGATGCCATGATTATCTAGAAGGACTTCTTGGATGGACTTAAGGATGGGATTATGAGATGGACTACTTTGATCTTGATATGAAAGTGAAGCTTTGATGTCATGCTTTGGACTTTCTTTTTGACATGTATCCTCAAGTTTAGGCAATGGAATTTTATTTTGCTCAAGGACATTATTTTCTTTGATAGACCCAAAATTTTGACATGGAAATAATGGAGCTTCAATAGCAAGATGTTTTTCAGTATTGGTAGGCAATGGAGGACATGATGGTGACAAATGGTTGGATGGTGTAGGATCAACAATGTGATTGGATTTCCTAAGTTTGTTTCCATTTAGGAGTTGAACAAGTTCATTTGCTAGTTGTTCTTGGAGAGCATTAATTAATGTAATTTTATCCGATGGGATTGTAGTTTGGGAAGCAGTGGATGGAAATGGGTTAGTGGATGATGGATTAGGATAAGACATGGAGGATTGTAATAGAATACTGGATGATGGATTATGATAGGATGTGGAGGATTGGAATGGACTAGTGGATGATGGATTATGATAGGATGTGGAGGATTGGAATGGACTAGTGGAAGGTTGGTTTCCCTTGTCAAAGTTAGGATAGGGATGACTAATGGAAATTTGTTGTGGATCGATGGCATGGATTGTGCTAAGGGATTCTTGATAGTGAGGGTAGATGGATTAAGGACTAAATCTTATGGAATGTTGGTAAGAAGGGTATGTGAGTGGTTGGTATTGGCGATTATGGATTGATTGATATTCAGCTTGACTATGAAGAAGATCAAGGTAAAGTGAAGACATGGTCATGAATTTGGATTAGGATGGATAAGGAAAACTTAGTGAGAACCATACAAAAATTGTGATCTTTGGATGACAATGCAAGGTTCCAATGCAAAATGGATATGAAACTGTGCTATTTTTTTGTGATTTTCAAGGATATAAGGATGCAAAGTGCCAATGTACCTAAGACCAAGATTAAGGAATGGTGGAATGATAATGACCCTATTACAAAGGATATGATATGCAAGGATGAAACTATGGGTAAATTCAAACTAAAGATGTCACTAATGGAAGATTTGAGCAATTTTCTCTCTGGTTTTCAACAATGGCTGCTGGAAAAAGATGTTTGATATCAGATTGGACAAGTTTGGTCTTAGGTTTTAGGCTACAAAA
This sequence comes from Sequoiadendron giganteum, assembly GCA_007115665.2. Taxonomy (NCBI): domain Eukaryota; kingdom Viridiplantae; phylum Streptophyta; class Pinopsida; order Cupressales; family Cupressaceae; genus Sequoiadendron; species Sequoiadendron giganteum. The sequence goes on along the minus strand of CM021109.1, from coordinate 355,051,809 downwards.
TTTGGAATTATTTCAAGTTGAATGTTTGTGTTTCCAGATTTATGTAATGGTGTTTGTTTGTTTGAATTTTTGAGAAAACACTTGGAAAACACAATATATTGTCTTTGAAAAATTGAAAACATGCACAATAAAGACAAGAGCAACCTTAGGTTAAGCAAGGACAATATTCGCTAGATTCCAAGTGGGTTTCCCCAACCGCACTTATTCTTAGTGTGTGAATCTAGAAGCTTGGCTGCAAGGGCTCCCCCTTACATTGCACTCACTTCTCAGGCCAACCATGCTTCCAACCCCCATAAAACTCCCATGGCAGGTTGATCACCTCTACTAAGAACAACAAGAATGTGGATGCCTTCACAACAACCATTGTTGCGTTAGCAAATAGAAGGATTTTGGCAACTACACAAAGGTTTTTAGTTCAGGACCCCCGTTCGAGTGGCCATACATGGGGCACAAGATTAAGATCTATTTAGGAGGCACTCCAGCCTAAAGAGGTTATGCTCAATAGGGTTTTGGGGAGTACTACTTGGTCTGTATGACACATCCGCACTCGTAATCCTAGGTTTTCCCTTAGGATTCACATTTATATATCAGTCAGGGGTAGCTCAGCCAAAGAGCTCCATTGCCAGTCTAAGTCACCTTGGGGTGAGTACTTTTTCCCACCAAGGAAGGCCCAAGTTCTAGAGGCAATAATTGTTTCTCTTACACCCAGGATCGCATAAATGCACAAGGGGGATACTTTGATTATTGCATCAAAGGGTGACACAGAATTGAAGACACTTGTAAATTTTAATTACCAAATGATAATGTGAGGAGGACACACAAGACACTTTGTTCATTTTAAAATTTTAACTTGATGTGAAACAAAAAAAGTATATTTTAAGCCAATGACATGAAATGCATGTTCATTTTAACCAATGAGTGTGCATGCAAATTATGTTCATTTTAATCTCATGACATGAAATGCATGTTCATTTTAACCAATGATTGTGAATGCAATTTGTTGTAGTTGTTGAAAACAAATAATATTTATTATGCCCAAATAAATGAAAAACTCAATCTTTGTTTCTAAAGAAACAGTTTTTAGACTCCCTCCAACCTGTGCCACAAGCTAAAAACAAGAAATTAGTAACTCAAAACAAAAGTTTAATGAAAACAACAAATTTAAACAACCATAACTTTCTCAAAATTTAATGAAATTTTAAATCATTTGAATCCATGGAAAGTTAAAACTCAAACGTTCAAAACCCATAAATTATTTTTCCAAGATTTTGCATGAAAAAAATGTTAGAGGCAAAAAAAGATATGGGTTTTAACAGTTAAATTTAAAAAACAGAAAATACTAAAACGATCATAACTTTTTCAAATCTTAACGAAATTTTAAACCGTTTGAAATTTAGGAAAGCTAAGAATGAGGCCTAAAAAACTCAGATAATATTTTTTAAATATTGTATGCGCCCATTTTTTTGTGCTCAAAATAATATGACGGGATTTTGTATGAATTCTCGACTGACAACCAAACAAACAAGAAAACAAACATTTTATTTTTTTTGAAAAATTATGAAATTCACGTTGGGTTCACCAATGTAAGATGGGGAAAATAAAATTAGCTTAGATTAAGTGACAGTCAAACACTTCTAAGCTAAAATCCCAATCTAAACAAAAGAAAACAAACCATGCATGAGTAAAATGAAAGCATCACACTAAAATACTCCTCATGCTTGAAGTTGATTCACTTCTCTTGCTCTCCTATTTCTCCTTTTGCAATCTTTTCCCTCTTATTTGTAGTCTAACGTATGCAAATACTTGCAAATTGTAAGTAGAAAGTTGGAGACAAAATGACTGTTAAATTGAAAATGGAGGAGAAGGGTTGCTTTTATAGACAACCATTCGAAAAGACGGACGAGATTGATCTTCTAGAAAGATTCTAAGATCAACGGATGAGGATTAATGAGAGGGAGGTTAAAAAATGGATGGCCAAGATCGAGTTTCTAGAAAGATGCCAAGATCTACGGTTGAAAATTGATGCAACCAGAATATGCCATACATGGAAAAGATATGATGTCGACGGCTATGACAGACATGCAGGACATGCAGACTATGACATGAAATAATGGCAGGGGATCTTTGACCAAAATAGAGGGATAAATTATTTATTCGAAAATGGAAGAGGATGACAAGTCGCAAAAAAATAATTTATTTTAAATTATTTATTTGGAGGAAATGAAAAAGGAGATTTTATTAAATTCATAAATTTTAATTAAAGGATGAGATAGAAATTGAATATGGATAATTGATTTGGATCAATTATTTAAAGGAGAAGAAAGACACATACTAAATAACTTCGTCAATTATTTAATTATAGAAGAATAAAAGGTCAAATAATTATTATTATCTGACTATAGACATGTGATGAAAGATAAATAATTAAATAAATAATGATTTATCTAATTATTGAAGAAAGGGGTATTAGTGACACAATTAATTTATTTTAATTGATCAGGATAGAATAAATATTAGAAAGTGAATTAATTAAATAATTAAAAAATCATTTAATTAATAAAGGAATATGATCAAGAATAATTAAATTATTATTTTTATTTATTTTTTGCTAGTTAAACCGATGCAGAGGGGCAGCACCCTATATTGATTATCAAAACAAAATACACGATTGCAGTTTGTGACAATTATCCATTGTATCCAATTTGAAAATGGCCAAAGCTTTATGTCTATTAAAGCAACTAACTATGAAGGTACCTAGTTACATAACCATAGCCAAAATAGAAATTACAGACTATACTAGTAAATACTCGGGACTGACTATACTATACTTAGTAACAGGGATGCATGTTGCTTCAATCTTCATCCACCTCCTCAGGATCATCTTCTTTAGAATCCTCTATCGCCACCCTTTTTTTGTAGGCTATGTAATTTGCGACCACCGAGCAGTCGTCTTTGCACTTCTAGTGTGCTAGTCCAAGAGCCTTTTCCTCTAGATCTCTAGCGTCTAGTGGGATCCATTCTTCTCCTGTGTTGAAACCCCAGATGGGAGGCTTGCATTGAAACCTTCATTCTTCACATACTGCAAGGCCCAACCACGTGGTAAGTTGGTGGTGAGATTCGCCACCCTGAGAAGGAGATTGATGCTCTGATCACGTACGTCCCACAATCTTTTGAAACCTGTAGGGTCAACAGTCCTGATCAATGGGAACTTCGTCACCTCATGGCCCCGAATGCTTAGCACGTTGTAATGTTGGGGCATAGGAATGAGATTTTTGTCATCAACATTGTTGAGGGCCCCATCGATGCAACCCAAGTAGGCATGATTAAACACCATCTGGGTTAGCTTCTTCGCTAAAGATTTTGGGACTCCCATGTGGAGGCTGACCGCAAGAAACATGGTTAGGATTTTCGCGTTCATCCTGAACCTGTGGTATGCCTTGAGGAATTCAGGACCCAACACCTTCTTGGTTGCTTCGAGCACAATCAGATGAGATTAGGCCATTATCCCACTAAGTCTTTTGTCCGTTATTTCCCCACGAAACGCCTGTTGTTGCTTCTCGGTGTCCAAATCCAATAGCTTCTCCATTTCTTGCCAGACAGGTTCTTATCTCCTCTGACGGACCGAGCTTTATTTTTTGAGAATTCCTAGCTCTAGGTGATGTATTAAACAATAGGCAATCATAAATATTCATGATTTATTAACTTGAGCCCGCGTCAGAAGACTCGTGTGAGCTTGCTGGCATAACGCTAGAGTACTGATCGAGGATTAATTTTTCGGTAAGTTTTAGATCCGCACAATCTTCCTAAAGCCTTGGGACTTGTTTGTGTGGCCTACACCATGCCAGCCACTTGATGGATCTCTCACATCCAAAAGGACTCATTGCTCTTCCTTATGCCTACGTGTGTTTTTGGTTGTCTTGCTTTGGGTTTGCGGTGCCGGACTTTTTCCTGGCTCCATGGCTTGGTGGAGCCTACGTGGATGACTCAGAGGCTTGTTTTGCTAACTCGTCTGCCATGCTGCTCCCTTCTTTGTAGACATGGCTGATTTTTAATTCATTGAATTTGGCAGTTAATTCTTTAATGTGTTGAAGGAGGTGATTTAATTTCTAGTTTGGAGAGGAGCCACGACTGATTGCATTTATTGTTATTAATGAGTCTCCTTCTAGATGTACTTTTTGCACTCCCAAATCGATTCCCAATTGGAGACCTTGAGATGCTGCCCTAAACTCAACTTCATTGTTGGTGTAGAAGCCTAGTTGTATGGCTAGTTCTACTAAACGATTGCCTTGGGAGTCCCTTGCAACATAGCCTGCACCTCCTGGGCCTGGGTTGCTGTGGGCCACCCCATCAAATTTTATTTTGATCCATCCTGGCTCTAGTGCCTACCAAATTACTTCCACCCTCTTGATTTTTTTTGGCTTGCTTGACCCGTTCCCAAACAAAAGCGGTGGTTTTAGGCCTTTGAACTTTTTGAGTAGACAATCATCCTAGTTTGTGAAGATTCTCTGGTTTGATGTGTTGGCCTGAGCTTCTTCATTTACTACTTCTACTATTGTCTTTTCGATTTTTTCCCAAAGCCTTTCTTTGTTTAGTTCTTTGTTTTGAAAGATTTTCTTGTTTCTCTCCTTCCAAAGTTCTCACATTACCAATGATGGGATGACCTACCAGATCCCTCCAAACACTGATTTTCTAATTTTTTGTGGCCACATTTTGAACCATGAGGACAGATCTATAGGAATGGGGGTTTGAAGGGCAAGTTTTTTTTTTACTATGTTCCAACATTCATATGCCATAGGGCGATTCAGGAGGATATGGTTTGTTGTTTCTTCGCTGGCTTTGCATAAGATGCATCTACCCGAGCCTTGGATACTAAAGGTGGATAACCTATCTACTATGAGGATTCTCTATTGGACTACAAACCAAGAAAAAACCCCTGCCTTAGGTAGGCATTTACTGCCCCAGAATAATTTACAGGGTCATTCTTAATTTTTTAATGCTAACTCCTTCACCTTGTAGCCTAGTTTAACCGTGTATGATCCACTGGGAGAGCCACACCAACGGATCATATCTAGACTTGAAGAGGGGATGAAGAATCTATCCTTGAGGATTCTTGATAGGGAATCCTTCTAAACCTATGGGGCATTGAGGGTCTTAAAATCCTTCCAGCTCCAAGTGCTAGCACCTTGATTAAATATTTTTCTCCCAAAATCTGCCACTTTGTCCCCCCATAGTCTGGTAGTTTCCTCCTTTATTGTCTCTAGGTCAAGGGAGTTTCCTAAAGGGGATTTCCCACCCCAGGATTCATTCCAAAAGGGTGCACTTTCACCACTTTTAATTTCCCAGGTAACATGTTGAGAAATTATGTCTATGCTATCTAGGATGAAGTTCCAGATAGCTTAGCCTCTTGGAGGGTTGGTTGTAGTGAGAATTATGGTTGGGGCATCGGAGTCTAGGTACTTTCTCCTTAGAATTTTGACCCATTTGTGATACCCTTTAGAATGGATATCCTAGGACAATTTGGCTCCCATGGCCTGGTTCATTATAGCCAACTGCCTTACTCCTGCTCCCCCAGCCTCTTGGGGTCTACAGACCTTGTCCCAGGCCAATAGAGGAAATTTATTGTGATCTCCTGTTCCTGACCAGAGGAATCTCCTAAAGATCTAATTGATGTCATCTTCTACTGCTTTATGTAGGACATTGAGTATACTGAAATAGTCGAGAGAACTGACTTGAACATGAGCAATCTTCCTACCGAGGACAGCCATTTTCCTTTCCAAGTTCCCATTCTGGCTTTGCAGTTATTGATTAGGTTTTCCCAATAGCAATTTTTGTTGAATCCTAAAAATAGTGGCATTCCCAAAAATCACCTAGGGAGATTGGCCACTTTTAGATTCAAGATTCTGGCTAAAGTCCTCTACATGCTTGGTTGAGTGTTCAGAAAGAAGATCTGTGATTTTCCCCAATTGATGTTTTGACCTAAAGCCCTACAATATTCATCTAGGAAGGTTTTAATAGACCTTGCCTCTCCCCTAATTTCCTCCCCCATTAGGATTATGGCATCTGCAAATTGGAGATGGGAAACTAGCTCCAGACCATTTGCTACTTGGATGCCTTTCCACTTGTCTTTTCTGACTAGGTTTTGGATTCCCCTTCCCAAGAATTTTAACATTATTATAAATAGAAAAGGGGAGAGGGGATCACCTTGTCTCAATCCTCTTGAGGAGGAGAAAAATCCATGGGCTTAGCCATTCACCAGAACTGAGAATTTAGTTGTGGAGATACAATTGTTGACCCAATTGATCCAGTTTGATCCAAAACTAAATTTCTTTAGGACCTCTAATAGAAATTGTTTGTCTACCATGTCATATGCTTTAAGGATATCTAGTTTCAAAAGAATGCAGACTTTTCTAGTTTTCCTTAGGGTGTGGATGGTTTCATGTGCTGTGATTATTCCTTCCACAATTGGCCTGCCTGGAGTGAAGCCACTTTGTTCTTCTGAGATTACTTTGTCCAGAACGACTTTAAGTTAGTTCGTAATTATTTTGGTGACCACTTTGTACATTGTATTGTAGAGGGCTATTGGTCTGAAATCGCTCATAGATTGTGGGTCCCTTTTTTGGGGGATTAGGGCTAGGAATGTATGGTTCATGGCTCCCAACATTGTCATTTTTTTCCTTAATTCCTCTATTGTTGCTCCTAAATCCTCTCCCACTATGTGCCAGAACTTCTAGAAGAAACTAACTGGGAAACCATCTAGACCTGGGGCTTTGTTCAGGTTCATCTAAAGAAAAAAAAAATTGACTTCCTCTAGGGGGATCTTTTGGAATAGAAGGAGGTTTTTTTCCTCATTGATTAGATCAGGAATAGACCTCAGTAACTTGTCTCTAATAGCTTTGTTTTTAGGGTACCCTTTGTTTAGCAACTCTGCAAAGAAGTTGGTTGCTTCCTTATTAACTTCTGCAATGGTTTTGAGTCACTTCACCATTTTCCCTTTTTATATCTGAGATTTTATTTCTATTTCTGTTTGCAATGGCTGATTTGTGGAAGAATTTGATATTCCTATTTCCTTCTTTCAGCCAGGATTCCCTTGATTTTTTACGCTAGTAGCATTCTTCTTTTTTTAATAGTTCTGAAAGTTCCTCCTTTAGGGATTTTTCATTTTCAAAATCCTCTACATCCATTCCATTTTCTATTACATGTTCGTTCAGCATTTTGATTTCCTGCTCCTCTTACCTTCTCCTGGAATATGTTTTTGAAATGAGAGATGTTCCATTCTTTGAGTTTAGTTTTGATGTGGACTAATTTTTTACTAATTTTGAAAAGGCCAGTACTGTCACCAAATTTGGTTTCATTCCACCACTGTTCAATTAGATTTGGGAGTTTTTCATCTCTTAGCCACATATTTTCGAATTTGAAGGGGCTCCCCAAGGGTGGGTTATCATGACCAAGGGTAAGGGCGATGGGGAAGTGATTTGAACTTGTCAGTGGAAAGATTTGGGCTTCTAGAGAGGTTGCCAAGTACCCTCAATCTCCCCATAGGAGGAATCTTTCAAGCCTTTCTACAATGTTGATAAATCCTTTCCTTCTATTAGACCATTTGTATGTTCTAATTTTAGTGATTATATCTTTTAGATGGTTGGAGTCTATGAATTCCTAAAAATAATTCTAGATGGTCGTGATTCTCCCCAAGCCACCATGTTTCTCCTCATTGTTCAATGTTGCATTGAAGTCTCCTGCTAGAATTCCTAATTCTCCATTTTTATTTTCTAGTATGCTTGTTATTTTGTCCCAGACTTGTTTCCTTGTTATTGTGGGGATTGGTCCATATATGTTGACATAGAAGAAAGGGATTCTTTTCTTTAGTTCTTTGAACTTGAGAAGTTGTTAGTTACTTTCCTCTTTCTCCACTAAACTTTCTACGGACAGGGGGTTCCAAAGGATTCCAAGTCCACCTAAGGCACCTGTCGCTTCCTTGAAATGACCTTTCCATTGTCTCCAGAAGTCCAATCTCTTCTAGATTTCTTCACTACTCCATTTTATTTTTCTTGTAAGAGCACAATATCTACTTTTGACTGGTCAATTTGATGCTTGACCATGCACCATTTGTCAGGGGAATTGATGCCCCTGACATTCCATGATATAATCCTCATTTTTCTCTAGGAAGGATGTTTTCCATCCCAACTAGAATTTTATGTTGTCTTGATGCATTACTTGCTATTAACAATTTGGCTTTGTTTGACATCTTGCCTTTGTTGGATTTATTTTTAAAGTTTGGAGCTTTTAACCTAGATTTTGATTGCTCTAGTTGCCTTATTTCTAGTAATTCCCCAGCCTCTAATTCTTCCCATGGATTCAATTCTTCCTCTGAATAAAGGTGGCTACCCTCATCTTCTGATTGAGCATTTACCCCTTTGGTGTCTTGCAGAGATAAGATAAGAGGGTTTGGGTCGGGTTGTGTTGGTTCTTTTTCTGACACTTGAGGTGGCAGGGGTTTAGGTTCTTGTGGCCTAGTTTCTTCTGATAGTATCCCTAATTGAATTTTTATATCTTTTTAAAGATCTTGAGCCCCTTCCATTAGGGCAGTTAGAGCTAGCTCTGTATTACTGGGTTTCTCAACCAGGGGTTCCATGAGTTTTGTTTCTAGATCGTGAGGTGTTAACCCCATTTCACTTGGTGGTGGAAGCTTCAAACTCAAGGTGGCTTTTTAAGGAGGAGCTTATGTTGGAGGGGAGCTTGGGGCATGGTAGTTTAGATTTGAGGTTGTGTTTTCTTTCTCTATGGTTAAAACTTTCCAATATTTGAGGGGCCCTCTGAGCAAGATTCTCTGAACAGGCATTTTTTGTGTTCGTGTCCTGCCCAAATTTCAATTTCCTGTTGCCAGCTTCCGTATTTTTTTAATATTTCCAATTTTTTGTAAATCCCAACCCCTTCATCTATTTCAACCAGAATTCCTTCTATGGCTCTTTCTTCTCCATTAATAAAATCTTAATTTACACCTAGGCACACCCCAAGGGCATCACCAATGTGAATTAGGGCATCTAAATTCCAAAATTCTAAAGGTAGGTCAATTAGCTTGAGCCAAATGGGAATTTGATTTATTTTATAGTTCCAAGGGTCAAAATTAGCCTTCCAGTTCAAACAATGGAAGCTATGGTCATTCATGAACAAGAGTTTCCCATTAAGTATTTCAAATTTTAAGTTTTCATCATTGAATTCTATGAGGAAAAAAGAATTTGGAAGTTGGCTTATGCTTACTTGGTTTTGAAATTTTTTTTCCCACCAGGATTTCATCTCTTCACTTGGGCATCCATGACCCATCCATTTAGCAAACATCGCTAGCTCCGTTAGGCGATCTACTCTTCGTTCAATTGTGTTTGGAGGCAATTGGAATAGTTTGCTTCCCCAGGGGCGTAGCCCATTGTTTAAATTTGGTTTGTGTTGCATTGCCCTCCTGTTAGCTTTCCAGGTGAGTAGATCGCTCTCTCTCTAGTTTGTCCTTCTTCGATGATCCCCAGACTTTTGATGTCTTTTCCCATTGTTCAATTTTCTCAGGTTCTTGTTTCTCCAGAATTTACTGGTTCGCACCAAGATGGAATTACCTTTGCTACACCAATTCATGTCTGAGGATTTTCCCTAATGGCCATTTTCCTGAATCCACCCATGCCTTTGTGCCTCTGAGGAATTCTCTTGGTTGTTGTTTTGAAATGGAATTTGATTGTGTTTGATTGGCAGAATTCTTTTCTGATTGTAACCCGATGAGTTTCTCAAATGGAGATGGGAGGGGTCACATTTTTCTACCCATTCTCATTTTTCAAATACCCATTGGGGGATATGTCCTACGATTTGGGGGAGAGATTCAAAAAATTCCTTCTTCTCATTCTCTTCCTCTAGAACCTTGTCACCCCAAGATTTCCTTGAGCTCGCTTTTGTTTTTCGCTCCTGCACTTTTTCGCCCACTAGCTCCATTTTCCTTAAAATTATTTAATTATTAAAGGATTATGACTAAGGAAAAATGTTGCTCGTAGACTTTAGGACATTTTTCAGTGTCTACAATTCCAGTTTAACCTTCTTAGGCTTAGTTGATGCCTTTGAATTTTCTGCAGGCTGACTCCTCTGAGAAGCTTCTCTTGATATTCCTGACATTCTTTAACTTCCTGCAGCAAAACCTTAAATTAGATCTTTGAACAAATATAACAAAATATGCTTTAAGATCTTATCCTTCTAAAATGTACCAAAGGTGGAACCAGGCAGAAAAAATTCTAAATAGTCTCTCTTTTAAAACACTGTTGGGATCAGAGTCAAAACAGTTATTGATATTATAGTGATATCAAAGTGGGACTTGAGTCAGAGTTGAAACGGAAACCGGAATCATAATCAAAATAGAAATTGATTTAGTTCCATGAAGATTTTCTAATTTTATATTCAGTTTTGGTTCTGGTTCTGGTTCTGCCTGGGTTACCAGTATTTTGAAAGCCTACTTCTTATTGTAAGCAGAGTCAGAGACGGGATGGAAAAGGAATCGAAACTTTCTACAAAACATGGTTCAAAGTCTAAATTGATTCCAATTTCAAATCCGCTTAAGATAACCATGATGTCATAAATGCTTTCAACCAAAATAATAAACACTAAGATCTAAGAACCAATTCATATCAAAATGAAAGGGGCTTAAAAATAATGTTATAAGACCATCCCCATATGACCAATAGACAACCATACCAATTAGGGCATCATATTTAAAAAATGCACCAAAACCCTAACTCACTAAACCTCGATTTCAAACAATTTAGGGCACGAATTTAAACCTAATTAAAATTAACCAGATGATGTGCAACAACAATCTTAAGTAAAATCATAATCTACCAAACCCTACTCACTGTAAAAATAGAAACTAATCTATCATTAAAAACCTTAAAAATAACAGTGACTAATCTATGCTACTTAAAACCTAGGGCATCCCAGTACGGTCACGTTTAAATGTGAAAATGACTGAGATAAAAACAAACAACCGAGCAACCAAAACGTAAGAAAAATCAAAACAAAAACCAGAACACAAGAAAAAAAACACAAAGAACATAAACACACAAGAGGACTGAGAATCACGAAATCATGAGAAACCAACGACCACACAAAACAAAACAAAAATGAAACGAAATGAAAGAGAAGAACAGAAAACCTACCTCAAATGCAAATAAAAAGGTTAACCCTCTGAGATGATTTCACGCATGATTATATCCCTTTCAATAGAATCACGCGTCGAAATGCTCCACTGCAACTTTGCTTTACTCTTGATCTTTTAAACAATGATAATAACTCTTAGTTAATCCTTAATTAAGGTTAAAACTGCAGCTTCGCATGCACATGGCACTTGTCCTCAATGCCATAAATACGACAGATCAGAGTCAGAACTGTAGAGGGAACTGGCACATTACAGCAGTGTGACTTCAGTGAATTCAACGATCAAAATAGCAGGAGCGGAATCAAAGTGGAGATTGATTTAGAAACTTTGTCCAAGTTTCACATTTGGTTCCCATTCCGACTCTAGTTCCACTAACAAAGAAGAAAATGAAACAAAAAGTCAAAATAAAAACACAAAGACAAAAACAAAAACAAAAACCTAAGTCTAAATAAATAGACCAAAAGGAGGAGGCAGAGGCGGATGTGGAAAGAGAATTGAATTTGAAATTTGAACCAAGTTCAGGATTAACTTCTACTTTGGCTTCGGCTCTGACGGAGACAAACCAAAAGACAACAAAAAAGATCATCGGGACGGGGATCAGAATCAAATTTTGAAACAAGTTTCAAAACCTGATTTAGTTCTGGTTTCAGTTCCGAAAGAACAAACCAAAGAAAAAAAAAGTACTAGATAATAATAACTCCAAACTTTATTTGGAAAACAAACAAGGAAAAAACCAAAAAGGGGGACCCATTTTGACCAAGGCAAAATATGGGGTGGTTATGCAAGGCATAACACTTCACATAATTTACTTTCTTCTCATCCTATTTTGCCTTCCACTAGCTCAAGAAGTGTCAGTTTAAACTCCCACATTGTTATACTTGAAAGTTATAAATATTGGCTCTCACCGATCAAGTTCTTTTGGCATTCTTTGTATCTTGATGTACCTGATTTTAAATTTTCTAATGATCAACAACTAAAAATGTGTGCTTCAATGTTAACTTTGGGAACTCATAATATATGTGATAAGTCATTAAGAGTCTTTGTTAATCAGAGTGTGGAGGAAAATTTCAGTCAGCAAGTGTATCATGATTTGAGTATTTCAAAATCTCAAGATCTAAGTATTTCATCAGAAATGGAGTTAGAAAAATTTGTTGATGAAGCCTTACTGTCAATAGGTGAAAAAATGTTAGATGATATTGCATCTGAATTTTTTGGTGTGGAAGACTTTGGGAATGATGATTGTTCAGTCTGAATTTCTCAAACCCCTTTATCACCAAATTTTAAAAAAAAGTCACCTATCAAGAGGGGTAGAAAATCTTTAGCTTTCAAGTTGCAAGAGGAAATCGCAGCAGGTATTTCGTCGACTTTGGATGTAAAAATAAAAGACCTAGGAGAGAATTTTGCTCTCCTAATTCTCAAAGAGAATTATATCTTGGAATGTCAAAGGCATTAATTAATCTGACAAAAGGGTCCAAGTGAAAAAACAATTGGACTCTTGTGGGATTGATATAGTGGTGCTTCACGAAACTAAAAATTTTGATGATGCTTTTGAGAGTATCAATAAAAGTTGGTTTAAATGGAAATCTAATCATTCTCCGGCTTAGGGTGCTTCTCCAGGTTTGATTATGCTTTGGAATGCTAGTTCTATAAGAATTTCTAACATCTCTTTTGGCTTGAGTTGGAAACTAATGCAAGTTAAGAATTCAGATTTGTCTTTTTGGATATCGAATGTGTATGGGCCAAATAGTTATATGGCTAAAAAGTTACTTTGGGAATATTTGGAGCAGAAATTAGAGGTGTTGGGCCAAGATAAAGCAATTTAGCAGGGGATTTTAATGCAATCAAAAATCCTTCAGAGAAGAAGGGAAGTATTTTCCCTCTTAAGAAAGACATGGATTTTTTTGCTTCCTTCATTCAAAATAATGCTCTTGTAGATATTATCCCTCCAAATGGGTGCTTCACTTGGACAAATAAGAGGCAAATTTTTCTACAAATTGTACAAAAGGTTAGATAGGTTTCCAATTTCTTCTAATTGGTCCTTGTGTGGTGCATCTTTCTCCTCAACAATATTGCCATTTGTAGCTTCTGATCATTTTGCAATTTCTCTTGACTTGTTGGGAAAAATATCCTAACCTAGATTTCATTCTTCCTTCAAATTTGAATCAATGTGGTTTAGACATCTAGAGTTTCTTTGTTTATTAAGGCAATGGTGGTTTGATGCACCTTTTAGTCTAGGCTCAAGAATGTTTTAGTTAAATAAAAAACTTGGTTTTTCCAAGAAATAATTTAAAATTTGGAATCAGCAACTTTTTAAATATATATTTGTGCAAAAAGATCTCATTTATAAAATACTTGTAGAAGTTAATGAAATTATTATTCCCAGAGGTCTGCATTCCAAACTTTTTGAATAACAGAGTGATTTACAAAAGGAGTGGAAGGAATTTCTCTTGAGAGAGGTAGTTTACTAGAGGTAGAAGTCAAGAGAGATGTGGTTAAAAGATGGGGACGGGAATACAAAGTTTTTTCATGCTTCAGCGCAAGTTAAAAAGGAAAATAATACAATTGATTCAATTCATGATTGTGTAACAGGGGATTTTCTTACAAAAGAAGAGGATATTCAAAAAGAAGGTATCAATTTTTTTTTCTCTTCTCACCAGTAGTACCCAAATTAATGAGCAGCTAACTAGTGATAGAGAAGACCTCCTTCAGGATATTCCATGTTTGTTATCAAGAGAAGATACTATCAGGTCAATTTCTCCTTCTTCTTTTTTATTGAAGTCAAAGAGGTGGTTTTCTCAATGTCTCCTAATAAAGCATGCGGGCCCGATGGATTTATAGCTATTGTTTTCTAAAAATGTTGGTATTTTGTGAGTTATGATATTTTAAATGCTTTGGAAGAGTCAAGGAAGATAGGGGGAATGTTGAAAAATTGTAATGTTACTAATATAGCTATCATCCCCAAGATATCATTTGTGTCCACCTTTTCTCATTTCAGGCCTATTTCTCTTTGTAATACCATTAATAAGATCTTCACTAAGGCCATCTATCTTCGTTTTCATCCTCTTATTTCTAAAATTGTCTCTGAAGCGCAAGGGGGATTTTTACTTGGTAGAGAAACAGCTAAAGGAGAAATTGTATCTCATGAGGTCCTACACTCAATTCCGGTCAACAAGTTGTCTTCTATGATTATTAAGTTAGATATGAAAAAATCCTATCATAGGATTGGTTGGTCCTTCTTGAAGGAAGTGCTTCTAAAATTTGGATTTTCAAGTAAATGGTGTAAATGGGTCTTGGCATGTTTATCAAGTTCTAAGTTCTCATTGTTGATAAATGGCTCTGCAATGGATTTTTTGGTTCTTCACAAGGGGTTTGTCAGGGTGATCCATTGTCACCTTTTTTGTTCATAATTTTAGTTGAAGCTTTGTTTAGATCTCTCCTTAAATCTCATCATTAGGGTTCTATTGAGGGAATATGTATTCCAAACATTAACATATCAGTAACTCATTCTCTTTTTGTTGATGACACTTTACTTTTTGGTAAAGTGACAATATCAGAAGCTTTGTATATAAAATATATTTTAGACAAATATACAAGAGAATCAGGTCAAAAGATAAATGAAAGTAAATCAAAATTGTATTTGTTCAATACTAAGCCTCTTCTTGAAAAAAGAATAGTGGGTCTGTTAGGCTTTCAGCAATCACAGCTTCCTTGTAAATATTTGGGTATCTCATTTTTTGCAGGTAAGAATAACTTAACCTATTGGCAAAAGATTATTCAAAGTATTCAAGCTAGAATTTTATCATGGAAAGGGAGATGGCTCACTTTGTCAGAAATAATTATGCTAGTAAAATCATTTCTTTCTTCAATACCAAATTATTTCATGTTTGTATTGAAAGCTCCAAAATCAATCATCTTTCAAATTTAGAAGTTGATTAGAAAATTTCTCTGGTCTGGTAATCTTGATAATAGTAAAAAAATTCCATTAATTTCTTTGGACACCATGTGTTTAGATAAATCAAAAGGTGGAGTTGGACTGCATGATTTGCTAGAAAGAAATATGGCTTTAGGGGCCAAAATGGTATAGAGAATGTATTCAATGTGAGGGCTAAAGTGGTGTCATCTCATGCAAGCCAAGTATGCATGTATTTAGACAATTCAATCCATCAAGGATTATGACAGTGTTAAATCCTCCTAAAGGATCTTTAATGTGGAATTTTTTAATATCATGCAGGAAGATTATTTTACCCTATCTTACTTGGGAGGTTAATGATGGAAAGGATGTCCGATTTTGGAAGGATTGATGGAATGGTTCTCCAAGAATAAATAGTATTATAAATTGTGAGTAGGAGAAAGAAATCTTAACCCATAAATGGGGTGGGAAGCTAATAGATTATATTCATTAAGTAGATCCTATATCAGGAAAAGTGAGTTGGGAGGATTTTTCTAAGGAAGGGGTAAACAATGCTATCAAATCACAGTTAAATTCAATCCTAGAAACCAGATCAGTTTACATTTCTCAAAAAGATGATAGGCTACTTTGGTCAAAAGAAAATTCAGGTTCCTACACTATGAAAGAAGGTTAAAAATTAGTTGTTCAGAAATACTCCCAACCAGTGAATCAGAGAGCATATAAATTTTGTTGGAATGAAAAAGTGTTGCCTAAAGCTGGTTGTTTTGCTTGGTTAGCAATAAAGCATAAAATTTTAACAAGCGATAAGCTTGCAAAACTGAAAATTTCTGAACCTTTTAATTATGTACTGTGTAATCAATTCTTTGAAGATGTCAACCATTTATTCCTATCATTTTCAGTAGCACAGTTGTGTTGGAATTATGTAGCATTAAAGATGCAA
This sequence comes from Sequoiadendron giganteum, assembly GCA_007115665.2. Taxonomy (NCBI): domain Eukaryota; kingdom Viridiplantae; phylum Streptophyta; class Pinopsida; order Cupressales; family Cupressaceae; genus Sequoiadendron; species Sequoiadendron giganteum. Next base: position 355,035,783 of record CM021109.1, on the reverse strand, counting down.
TGGAAGACTCCACTTCCTAACTCACTTTGGCATGTCTTCACTAACTGGCCTCAATTATACAAATCTGCTTTATTTGCATGTATCTAGAGAATTATTTCGTCCTCTATAGTTTGGGCTATTTGGTGGGCAAGAAATAAATGTATTTTTAGAAAAGAAAATTTTAATCTACAAGATGTTATGAGTAATTTAGAACAATCTATATCTAATAATTTAAACACATATGTTCGTAAGTCTAAACATGTGGGCTCAATTTTTATAGATTGGGACTCAAAAATATTAGTGGCTTGGCCTCTCATAAGTTTACCTTTCAAAGGTATTTTACACCAACCTCAATAGAAGATCAATAGAAATACAATTAAATGGATACCAGCACCTTCAAGGGTATATAAGATTAATTTTGATGGAGTATCAAGAGGAAATCGAGGATTATCAAGTGTGGGGGTGGTTATCATAAATTATCAAGGTATGGTGTTCTCTGTAAAATCTTACAAGTTGGTAGATGGATCTAACAATTTGGCAGAGGCTCAAGCTCTCCTTCAAGGTGTCAAATTGGCCCTTAGTAGTAATATTTTTGATGTTCAACTAGAAGGGGATTCACTGGTGTTAATTAATTCTTGTCGAGACCGCAAGTTGACAAATTGGAGGTTATCATATATTTTAAAACAAATTTGGTCGATGCTTGATAAATTTGAGTCCTATCAACTTCTTCACACATACAAAGAAGGTAATGTAGTGGCATATTTTTTGGCAAGTCACGGATGTGATCAATTGCAGGAAATGTATACGCATGTGGTAGAAATTGGAAAAATTAATCCTAAATTGGAAGAGTTGTTGAAAAAAGAAGAAAGGTGTGCTATGTAATGAATGATTTTATGAAAATTCACATCAAAAATCACTTAAAATAAAAACTTAAAAGCTCAAAGTATTCATCCTCTATTCCCCATTTTAATTGAAGGTCTAATCAAAGAAAAGGTGCATAATCATTGCAAAGAGTAGCCTGAGGATTCATGGTTGTTCTGGAAATCTTGTTAACTTTTCCAGTACGGTGTCAGTTGTAATCATGTTTAATTTCTTATCACAAGGTATTACGAAGGTGTACAATCATTAAGTATTGTCATGATGGTGTTTATTTTTCTCATAAAAGATGTGGCACAAGTTGGGATGCAAGGAAATCAACTGTGCGCAGATTCTTAAAAATATCCTCCACACAAAGTCTCACAGATATGAACACGTATCAGGTCGATAAATGTTATTTCTAATCTTGTTTGTGTTATGCACAGGTACAGATGTAAGCATATTTTTAAAGATTCTCATGTAATAAATAATATACATGTGTGTGAAGTACAAAGTAAAATGGCGGCAGAAATTGATCATTTTGGCTTGGTTTGAAAAATAAAGCCAACTTCATTCCGGCCTAAGCTTGCAAATGCTTCCTGTATAAAATTCTTGCTATATTTAGTTAGCTCCAATAAATTTTGGATGGTACGACACACTGAGGATGCAATTATGGTTATGTATGCTAAGGTTGTCCCAGTTAATGAGGCTTAATGCTATTTTAAGATCCGCCTTCATTCAATATTAACATATCAACTCTTATTCCTATGTGTAATTAATAGTTTGTGGTTGTTTCAATTTCAAGCACGGGAAATACAAATAGAGTTGAAGGTTGTGCGCCATCCTCATCTTTGGACAGTGTATGCAAGTAATGGAGTTCTTCCCCGAGAATTATCAAGTTTTTCTACGAGTTCGAGAATGGGTACTGCCAATTGCAGAAGAAATTGGTGAATAGGAGATACTTTAGGTTTTCAAGGATCACTGTGACACATTTAAGAAGTGCGTTAAAAGAGTTCTGGGAGCACACATTATAAGGCCTCAAGTAAAAAGAGTAATCTATCCTTCTCAATTTTTGTCAATCTTCATTTCAAACATTATGGATTTGTTGCAAGATGTTGAGATTGTTGAGAAACTGGTTAGAAAGGTAGTAAATGAATATTTCATACAATGGGATGGATTTAATAAAGCATTTCAAGCATATGATTTTTGGAAAGGTCATGGGTATGTGGGAGGCTTGTTTCCCAGAAATTATCTTCTCCATCGGTTAGCATATCAAAAAATTCTTATGGCTATAGTTAAATCTTTGTCTTTGCAAGATTCAACTTTCATGTTGGTAACACTTAGAAGATATGCAAGAGAATTTGAAGATGGGGTTGCAAAAAGAACAAGGGAGAAAGTGCAACCGATTATGGCCTTGGTAATGAATGAGAATGAGTCCCCACAGTCAACACCTAACATAGTGGTTCAGGAGCTTCTTCAGTCAAATTCAGATTCAGCCAGCCTTCAGCAGCAACCTAGTGTTCATCATCTTCATCAAAATTTTGTTAATCACAGTCAGCATCAGCTAGGGTACATAGGTCAATCCAATGCACAAGGAGTTGGAAGCTCTTCGACAATGGGAAATTGGCACGAACAACAATTGGGTTGTCATCCAATTAACCTGAATGAGTTGTCGCTTGAAGTATATGGAGGGTTGTCAAATTTGCAAATGGGGACACATATACAGGGACAAGGAGGAAAAAACCTAATGTCTTGTGAAATCTTGGAGGAAAATTGGAACCAGCAGTGGGAAGAACATGCTCAAAATCAGGGTGGTTAGATTTTTGCTACCTGGGCTCCAGTTAATCATCTTGTTGTGGAATACCATATTTCATGGAAATTGAGCAATAATAGAAGGGTCTTTCATGCTTTGAGAAAATATTAAGTGTATATGTTATTAAGCTTAGTGGTCATGTTGTAATATGATAAATCTTGATTTTTTAAATTATAGGCTTGATAAAGCTTATAGTATAGCTTAACAACAGGTTTCAGTTTTTGTAAGTGTTTTTGTTTATAAGGTACGAAGCAAGTGACTCAGTTAGTATGAACAAAAATCCTAATGTTTATATTTTATCTATCAATAAATATATATAGGCACTATGACTTTTTCTTAAAAAAATAAAAATTAAGTTATCAAAACTTTGAAAACTCTAAGGTGATTGAACTTATTTTTTACTTTGCAACATGTTATAAAATTATGTCATTATTAAAATACTTTGTGTAATTATAATGTAATATGGAACTTCCTTTAGAGGTTGCACTTCATTTGTGTAATTGTGACAAGGTCTAGTGAAACACAATATAATTATTTGATGTCTTGTTGATTTACTATTAATTACAACAAATATTCAAAGAAATATTTCAACCCCTTTTTTCTCAGCCTCCTTTGTTATTTTATTTTCATAAAATATAAATTTTAAATAATTAATCATCAAAATATTACAAATCATATGATGTGAAGTGTTCCAAAATGAATAAATTTAATCAAAATATAGATTCAAAAATATTTGTTTAGGGTGGTTCATATGTGCATTAATTTTTTATTTCATAAATGTGGCCCTATTTTGTAAACTCTAATAATGTAAGTCCCTTTGTAAAATAGTAACCACAATGAACAACTAAGTGATAACAATTCAAGGTCTGACAGTTGGAGCCTTGGAATCATGAAATTTTGTTATTGAATTTTATTTTCTTTCAAGAGAGATGAAATTTGTTGTGAATTTATGCAAGTTGACCATGTCACCAACACATGCATCATTAGATTGGTTCTAGAAGAAGGGCTTGCATGAGCTAGAGTTGCAATGAACTTTCAAGTTATTAATCTAAGATATACCAAATCTTTTATTTTTTAATCCAAAACAATAAAAATAAATAAATAAAATTAATCCTAATGAATAATAGAAGTTATAATAAATGCTATTTTAAAAATATTTTTTAATTTGACATTCCTTTATTTCAAGATATTTTAAATCAATAGGTACATTCTCAAATTTTGTATAGTTTTTCTTCACCAAGAAAATGTAGGGTACTAGTACTATTGAACATGGAAAAATTAATTGTCTAAATTTTCTAATAAGATTGGATATAAATTTAAAAGGATTTGTCCCTTTTATAAAAGTATACACACCTACTAAAGAAAGTCTAAAGTAATAAAATACAACACAAGGATATATTACAGTTGTCTACAAGATACAACACTTGGACTAACTCCTAAATATAAGTATGATGAAGTTCAACAATAGCCACCTTACTTCTATGTTGCTCCAAAAAGTTATAGAGATGAATTATACTATGGTAAAGGTGAATTTCCCAATTTCTTGCTTAGAATACATGTAGGTATAAACCATTTGATAACTTTTGAGAAGACAAATATCATATTTTCAATCATCAAACATCAAAAATAATAATTCAATAGTGACCTATGGATTTCTAATAGTGAGAAGAGATTTGATAATAAATTAGATGTATTTAGTAATCTGATTAAAGGTATAAACAATAAGAAAATGCATTTCAATTAATTGACTTAGACATTAAATTTAATCATAAAATTATTGAAAACTCTTTTAGTTGGCTGATGTAACTAATCATGAAAATAAGTGTGAACAAAAATGGATATGTTTAATTTTTTAATTAAATAAAAATAATTTAATTAAAGATATTGGATCATAGAATGTGACTTGAAATGTTGATGCAAACAAATTATATATGGTAAACTCTTGAAAAAACATGCTATTTAAAAATAATTTAGTTCACTCATTAAGAAAAATACATAAAAAATAGAAAAGGGAGTCACCACAACTAAAGTAAACAAAGTATTATCTAATTTTTCTAAGATCAATAATCAATTGCAATATTAGTGTAGCCTTCAATGCAACTATATAATTAGTCATACAAAACTTGTACCTCTCTATAAAATGCTTTAAAAATGGATTTAATAAAATCAATAGAAAGTAAAAAAAGAAAAAGAAAAAGATGTAGAAGACCATCTATATTTTACATGGTCAAACATCAATTCAATATTAACTAGAAACTAAAATATGGAAGTTTATTCATATGTTTGATGATATTTATCTATTACATGTAACTAAATCGAATAAGGCATATTTGTGTATATCATATGTTGATGATAAAATTTCACTTAAAGCAATGTTGATATTTAGGAAATTAAAGGATTCGTCAATATATTTCTTAATGACAAAGGTTATATTACCAAATAAAATAATGATAATTAGCATTCTTGAACAAAATTAGAGCTTATAGAATCATGTTGAAATTGAAGTTGATCATGTTGAAATCAATTGTGTGGACTTATTTGAGAAAGAAAACATTAATTTATTTTTCCCTACCATATGATTATGATTTACATGATCTTGAAGATGGAGTGAATTTATTGGATGATGAAATTATTGATAATTAACAAGAAATTCTAGATGATGAAACAAAATATTAGCTTGTGTCTCCACTTTTTAAATAAATTATAATACTTATCATTTTGATTATAGAGATTAAAGAAAGAAAACTTGAATGTGGATTAATCATGAACATAACAAGTTACCTCGACTATTAATTTTGATGATCATTTTATTGAATATGAGTGTAAAATAATCAAATCATAATTCTCTAGATATAAGGATGAACATGCAAAAATTAGGACCATGGATAACACATTGATAATCTTTCACACTAAAGAGTCATGTGAACATGAATGCTAATTCTTGTGTTCATTAAGTATGCTCATCTAGAAATTTATCTTGTAAATAGTTAGTTTGTGTTTCCTTTGTGTTGTATGTTCTATTTTAGGTTATCATTCTTTTGGTTCGTTGTGTTTTGCTTAATATTGGAGTTCCTTATTTTGGTAGAATTTTGAGTATAGGTAGAACGATGAATTCTCAAAATATATTTTTTTCAATTATTTCTTTAATAAAGGATTGTCATAATTCAGTTTTATAGTTTGGTTGTTCATACGAGCTACATGTTGTGTCCCATGAGATATATTTTATTTATTTTATACATATTGAATATATATATTCTTTATACATGATACATATTAGAGTTTATTAAGTACTTGGGATTGGTTGTCCCAATTGTGTATTAAGAGAAAATTTTAAACATCTACCTTTATTGGTATTGTGATCCCCAACCCAAAAATGAGCTTTATTACTTACAAATTGAAAAAAAAGAGCTTAAAAAAACATACTTAGAAACTCAACCCATTGAGCGACTCAATTTTCTCTATCGAGGCTATGAACACATAGTTGGAAATAGATCAATATCTTGAGGGCATCACAAAGACAACCTTATCAAGACTATGGATGCTTGAATATTAGAAAGGAAATATCCAAGTAGTTCATGAGTATATATCAATATAAGTAGATCAATGTACCCAATTTGTGTCACCAAGGCTTAGATTTCTTTAAAATATAAATTTAATCATGTGCACACATTCAATTTTTCCATTATAACTAAGATTGTGGTCAATTGTGTTCTTGATTTCTACGATTATGCCTTCATGTCATTAGCTTGGTTTGTCACACTTGAAATTCTAGTACTTTTGTTTTGTTTTATTCTAGAATTATTTGGATCATTTCTCTTTTTATGAATGTCATTTGTTGTGTATCTCACAAATTATCACATTTCACTTCTAGAAAAATAAAGATTCCCTATCACTTTTGGCATGTACTTGGTTTATGGTTTTTCCCTTAGAATCAATGTTCCTCTCCTTAATTTCCATAAATGTCTACTATCACTTGAGGTCAATGCAAGCTTGAATCGAGTGCTCTTATTCCATAAATCTAGCATATTATTGTAAAGAGGTCTTGTTGCTATATCCACATATATTTGCTTGCAATGTGAGTGATGGGCTCCATTATTAGCTAGTTTACTTTCATTGTATCATACTTTTCATTATCTCTTTCTGCTAAGTTTCAAGACATTACTAAGACCTTTTATACTTAAATATATGCTTTTAAGCAGTCTTGAGTATGTGGAAATGAAAATATGTTATGTTGATATATGTATGTATGAATACATGAATTTCTATTAAATTTAGTAGGATTATATGTTTAATTTATGATTGTTAATAATGTGGATGCCTTAGGAATAATACTAACACATTGCAGCAAGAAGAACTGTCAACCCACAACAGCAAGTTTCTCAGCCCACAACATAAGGATTGCAGATTGTTGCAAAGGATTCAAACAACTAGGGCGTGACACTTTTAGAGGAAACGAATGTGATCATTTATTGATCATTCGTGAGTCACCACATCTCACTGAAGGGAAAATGGGGGTGGATCTAATGACCCAACAGTGCGGAATACATTCCCTTAACACTAATACAATAGAGGAGAAGAGCAAAAACTGTTTCTAATAGATTCTAAAAAACTACTGAGATGAATACATATAGAATAAAGGACATAACAAAACAAAATCATTCACAGATAACACAGGTATTTACGTGGGAAAACCTTTTCAGGTAAAAAACCCACCACACCAAGTCAAGACAATTGTATTATAGCAATAAAGATATTACATACAATTTACAGTCTTTCCTCTTTGTTCAACTCACAACAGCACTCTGATTATTTTTCTCACTATTACAATACTTCCTTCCAAAGTATACAATGAATTCATGCTACTCACATGCCTTTACTTGCACTCGACTTACATACCAAAACCGTCACCTTTTGGTTTACATAAAACATTGTATTCGACTTACAAAGTCATACATCACATTCAATGTCACAACAAATCCCACGGCTTCAGGTTCATGCATCAAACTTAGAGTATGCCATCAATCTTCTCAGATATCATCGAGCCACCCAGGCATTCAATTCCTTGCCATTAACGGGTTCTTGTCACCAGCCAAACAAGTCATGCAATTACTGCCTTTACTATTTTGGCTTTTGGCCAATCAACATTTTTTCAAATTACCACGTGTCCTTCTACCATTCGCTAGGTGCCCTGACCACCTAGTCTAACCTGGTCAACCAAGCTCCGAGCTCACTCAAGTTCCTACCGCGCTACCACTGAGTCCATACAACTCAGTCGCAGTATGGCGATGAGCTCATCTGAGCTCACCTCACCATCTACCGCACTACCGCCGAGTCTGATCGACCCAACCATGGTAAGGTGATAAGCAATCTGGGGGACGCTGGTGGTCAAACTATGCTACCACGAAGGCCGTCAGGCCACCCCATGGTAGGGTAGTGACCGCCAGCCAGACCGATAGTGGTCTTACCATAGCCACCGTGGTGAGCAAGCTCACCAATCGTGGTGGAGTAGTAACTGCCAACCACACCGTTGGCGGTCTCACCGCGATGAGCGAACTCACTACCCACAGTGGGGTGGTAACAGCCAAGACCACTGTTGGTGGTCTCACCGCAGACATCGCGGTGTGAGGACCCATAGCCTACGGTATGGCGGTAACCACCGACCAAGCCACTGGCAGCTTCACCGTGGCCACCAAGGTGAAGACCTTCGCCAATCGTGGTAAGGCGATGACTAATGAGGCAGGCGGCAAGCCGCTTACTATGATCACCATGGTGAGTAAACTCACTGTGTGCGGTAAGGCGGTAACCACCAAGCTAGTCACCACGGTACTACTAGGGGAAAACCAGACCGCTATGGTAAAGTGGTAAAGGGTGAGAAAGAAAATTTTCCACCAAGTTCAAATTAGGTAGAGGTACAAACTGGAAATTGAGACATGATTTCCCAACAAGCTCCTACTTGGCGAAGATTTCCAGCTTCCTCTTGACTTCCAAAATTCACTGACAGTCATAGGCCCCAAGGCCCATTGATTATGTGCACCATCTGAACTTGTTTGTTCTCATGGGCTTTGTCAAAGCATCTGCAACATTCTTCAAAGTGTCGACCTTTTCAAGACAGACTCTTCCATCTTCCACCATGTCCCTCACGAAGTGAAACTGCACATCAATGTGCTTCATCCTAACATGGAAAGTCGGGTTCTTTGCCAAACAAATGGCACTCTAACTGTCATAGAAAATACTAATCTTCCTTGCACTAAAACCAATTTTTGAACACAAATGCCTCAGCCAAAGTGCTTCCTTGCAGGTGTGAGTTTTAGCCATGTACTTTTCCTCTATCATGGATAAAGCAACTGCAGCCTGTCGCTTGCTCATCCAACTGATTGCTCCACCATTAAGCATGAAAGTGTATCCGCTGGTGGATCACTTGTTGTCAATGTCCCCTACCCAATCAGAATCAACATTGCCTTGAATGTTGAGTGTTCTTTGTGATGCAACCAAACTGTCATGGTAACACAAAGTATAATCCGTAGTCCCCTTCAAATACCTAAATACTCTCTTCACAGCGTCCCAATGTGATCTTCTCATATTTTTCATGAAACAGCTTAGAACTCCCACTGCTTGGGCAATGTCTGGTCTTGTACAGACCATAGTATACATCAAACTGCCAACAACACTTGCATAGAGAACACTGGTCATGTCCTCCATCTGAGTAGCAAACTTTGGATAGTCTTTAACAGATAGCTTCATTCCCTGCATGACTGGAACAACTAGCTACTTGCACTCGTTCATACCAAATATCTCCAGAACGGTGTTCACATACTTACTCTGACTTACCCAAAGCTTTATGATTTTTTTTCCTCGGTTATCTCCATTCCCATAATGTACTTAACTGCACCAAGATCTTTCATTTTGAACTTTGCAGACAACTGAGATTTAAGATCAGAAATCATAGTCTTGCTTTTTCCTATGAATAACATATCATCCATGTACAATGTAATTACAAGCACACGATCATTCTTAGATTTATGATAAACACAATGATCAGATTTTGATCTTACAAATCCCATAGACAACACAAATGTGTCAAATTTTTGGTACCACATTCTAGGAGACTGCTTCTATAAGACCCCTCTGTTTTTCTCTTTTGATCGAACAATGTTTTATTTAGGTTATGCCTTATTTTTTGTTAGTACCTTGACTATGGTACTCGGCTTCTATTTGATCACTATCTATAAAGCGGCATGAATGTTATATTTTGATGTGCTGGCATTGTACTATGATGTTATCATTATGGCATGCTTTAGATTAGCATTGTGAACATTTGCATCAATAATGTTTTAAGTTTTGATTACATTATTGATGTTAGATACGTCAGTTAGTAATATTGTATTGGTGAAGGGGATGGATTGCACCACTCGCTTGTGAGTGCCCTGCAATTCCAAAATTTCCTCTTCATGGTGTGTTTTAATTATGACATATATATGCATGTGGATATACTCTTTGTTTACAGGTTGACAGGTACAGGACATCGACTCCACCTTGTTTCATAGGTTTGAGCATGTCCATTGCCCAACGGTATTCGATTGGGAGATAGTAGCTAGGTTTTTCGTGCCAAGTCGTCACCCTAGTCATAATGTGTCATCAAGGTTTTAGTCTGGTTCGATTGTGTTAACTTTGTGCTATTTTCCTTTATTTTATTTAAATTTCAAGTTAGAAAATGGTAATTAATTGCATTATGTATTTAAGTTGTTGATTAAATTAATCTGGTTTTCATGTGAGAGATGTTATTTAATTAATTAATTAATTTAATTTAATTAATAAAATTATTTAATCATGGATTAGATTCATTTTATTGGATTAATTAAATTGAATTAAGTTACTTGTTAGAATTGATAGATATTTTTAATTGAAAATTGAAATTAAGTTTGAAAATTGAAAAAGGGTTTTAATTTCATTTTTGAAAATTGAAAATGAAAAATTTGAAAATAGAGATATTTTTGGGATATTTTATGTTTTGTTTCTGAAAATTGATTGTGGTGGTTGGAAGAGATTATTTTTCTTTTGACTATTATTTTTGAAATTTGGGCTTTCAATTTTGAGAGAGGATGAAAATTGGAAAAATGGGAAAAGAAAAAAAAAAGATCAAGGTTTTGTTGTTGTGTGGATTTTGGGTTTGAACTGTGAAGGGACTCTGTTGAATGGTTGGAGGGACTGAAATCTTTGAAGGAATGTTTTGCACCATTGACAACCTATCAAGCTTGGTGGAATCAGGTTTTATTTTCATTAAATCATATTCAATTTGAAAATATTCACAGAATTTTACTTGTTGTTTGAAAAATACTCATAAACTTTGTTGATTGCAAAGAAAACCCATCTTGGATCTTGTTTCCAAAACTTGAAACTTGTATTTGAAAGTTAAATTTCTTAAAACAAAAAAAAATATACTCTTGGCTATAAATGTTTATTTTCAGTATGATTTATTCAATTTACTTCTCAATCTGTGTGAGGTTTTGTTTAAAATTCACATATATATTGTTATATATATATATATATATATATATATATATATATATACATATATATATATATATATACATATATATATATATATATATATGTACATATATATATAGTTATATATATATAGTTATATATATATATATATATATATATATATAGTTATATAGTTATATAGTTATATAGTTATATATATATATTATATATATATTGTTATATATTTTATGTAAGGGGGTTATGTTGTTTAAAATTCAAAAAATACCCTTACGGAAGGGCTGATTTCAAAATCCACGGTAATTGTTTTGTTTTAAAAAAAAAAGCAAAAGAAAAAAAAATAGTATAATTTTTTCGGGGGCTAGGGCTCAACCCACAACTGCCTCCATGGGAGGCATTGTGGGGAGCCATGCCAGCCGCCCTTGCAATGGCTAGGCACCACTGCCACCACAGTGGTGAGCCACCCCTATGGGGATGGTTGTGCACAATCGTCTGCCACCACAAGGGTTGCCACTACCGACATCCACCACCGCCTGTGCCCGATCAAACAATCTGCCACCACTTGCAAACCGCGACTAGCGCCCAACAAATCCCCACCCTCTCTTTGCACACGGCCTGAGGCAGCCACAGCCCAACCCTAATGGTTGGTGCGTGGCTTGAGGCCGAAGTCAACATTGTGTAAAAAAAAATAGAATAAAATAATATTTAAAATAAAAGATATTTATGTTTATAATATATATATATTAATATTATTGATATTATAATATCAATTATTAATATGTATTATATTAATTATAATATCTTTTAATAGTTAATATTATATTATATAATAATATAATATTTTATATGTTTTAGTTTCATATGATTAAATGGGTATATATGTAATACATACATATATATATATAGATGACATAGTTATATATATATTATATGTATATATATTTAAGTAATGTTGGTTTATTTTTTTATGGCATGAATTAAATTAAATTGAGCAAATGGAAAAATATGATATCTTAAATTAAATTATTGTTTTATTTTTAAACATTATTTTAAAGGAAAATAGTCTTGACTTTAAAATAATACATTTTCAAGTCAAGTTAAACATTTGTTTTAAAATGGCTATATTGAAATGAGGAAAAAATATTTATTTTAAAACAACATGTTTTGATTTATGGAAATAAATGGTTATTTTAGCTTTATTTAAATATAAGTAGGGAAATTAAATAAATAGTGTTAATTTCTCCCTTATCTGAAAAGGCGTATTTTTAATTTAGTTTTATTGATGCAATGAATTACTGAATGTAATGAAGAAATGGATTTAGAATATCCAAAGGTAGTTTCTTTCAATTGTCTTCAGTAAACATTTCCTTCATGTTCTTGTTAGGGGAAGTAGGGTAAATGTGTCATTAAAATGTAAGCCTTCTTAAGGACCATAGAGGTTGGGGGTTGTCGTTTTGTGACGTCAACCTGTTGTGAATTCCCTTGAGTAGTGCATGGTGTCAAGTCGGTGTTATTACCTGGTTTCTACGAATGGGGATGTTTTGTGCCTCCTATGAAAGGAGTGGATTATGTGATTTGTGCCTCCTTGTAAGGAGTGGTTTTATTATTGTCGTTACCTCCAGTGTTTGGTGATGGCTTTATCTTATGTCACCTCCTGAGAAAGGAGTGGTCATGATATCTTGTTTGTTGCACTTTGTACCCTTGGAGTATGGTCGAAAATGTGTGTTGTCAAGTAGAAGAGTGGCTTCCGTTAGGGGCCAGAGCTTGGAAGAGGTAAGATTGGTTAACCTTCGGAAGTAGTTTAATCAAGTGAAACTAAATCAATCCTTAGAAGATTAGGACTAACTTCTCACTAATCAAGATAATTTGGCCTCACTCATAGACACAAGGGCTCGTTTAGACTCGGGATGAGTGGGAAGGCCTGTAATGGCAAGGTCATCTATCATGTATGTATGTAAGGTATTTGATCCCACATTAGTAAGTATGAGGTCCAGGGGATCGGTAGAGGCCACCAGGTTATTCGTAGCCTATGAAAATCCGCTTGGGTAACTTATGACGAACTGTGCAATGACACTCTGTCTAGGACAACAGTTGGTACTTGTTTATTGTGGGTATGGTTTCCATAACATACCTGATGTGACCATGGTTGGTATTTGATTTTGTGTGTATGGTTCTCATAACATACTTGATCTGATTTATATTTGGAAGCAATGTGACCATGAGATAGTTGTACATGTGTTGTACTCATGTTGTACTCATGTTGTACTCATGTGGTACATGTGATTGGTTATGTTAGTTTGTTTCAATTATATTTTCACCTATGTCTAGAGGTAGATGGTCTTGGCTAGGATTCCTTGTTACTATCTCCTAGCACGAGGAGTGGGCCTTTGGGTTCCACTTGGTTGGCTGATGTGCACCTTACTCTGTTGGGTTATCTCTTCATGTTTGTGTGGACGAGGCTTCCAGTTGGAGAGCTAGTAGGATCCAGTTTCATTTCTTACTTTATTTCATTTCAATTGTTCTTGTACTTTATTACCCCTCTTTTTTATCGAGGTGGAAAGTTGTAATTTTAATTATGTCTATTGGACTTGCCTCATTCGGGGAATGATAGTTGTAACCATATTGTTTAATTATTGATAAATTTAATTGAAATTCATCTCTTATGCTTTAATGTATATTATCTTAATTGAAATGTATGTGTTTTATTTATAATTAAATAATTGGCATGGTTTTGATTCATGTTCCTTGTTGGGGTTCTATATAACCTTTGTCTCGTAACCTTAGAGGTTGTTGGCATTAGTTAGTGAACTTGCTTATTAATTATACTTAAACAAACAAACAAAAATTAGTATGTTTAAGTAGTTAATTGCAACTTCCTCTAGGGTTGTGTGGTGGGTCGTTACAACTTCAAACCATATAGAGATTTATTTAACTTACAAACCAGATTTTTTTTACCTTTCACAACCAAATGCTCAGGCTAGGACATATAAATTTCTTCTTCCAACTCACCATGGAGAAACGCTATCTTCACATCCATCTGTTCAATTTTAAAATGTTACATAGCTGCCAATGACAAGAAAAATCGAATAGATGTCAGCTTTGCTATAGGGGAAAACATCTCTCCATAATCAATTCCCTCAATTTGGGAAAATCCCTTTGCAACTAGTCATGCCATATACTTCTCAACACTGCCATCAAGGCCTATCTTCTTTTTGAATATCCACTTACAGCCAATAGTATTTTTCCCTTTAGGCAGTGGTACCAAATCCCAGGTTTCATTCTTCTTCAATGAATCCATCTCTTCATTCATGGCTTCCAGCCAAGAAGTCGAATCAGTCATGTTGACTGCTTCTTTTACAGTCCTTGGCTCATCGTTGCTAGTAATTAAAGTATAGGCATAGTTTGAATCTAACATAGAGAAACCATACCCTTCAGGTTGCCTTTTTTCTCATGTAGATCTTCTTACAAGCTGAGGTTGTGGTTCTTCATCATCAGAACTTCCAGAGCTGCTTGAGCTCTCCTCAGTCTCAAGTACACCATGCAGCTCTTCCCTTTCTAGAGTTTGCGGAATCTCAACTGCACCTTTCTTCTTGTCACTTTGATCTGTCTTAGGTTGTTGATCACTTATTGAAGGTTTCAGCTCACAAAATATCATGCTTCTATTATACAGAACCTTCTCAGTAACAAGGTTCCAAAACTTGTATCCCTTCACACCTACTCCATAGTCGATGAGAATACACTTGACAGCCTTGTTATCCAATTTTGATCTCTTTTCATTTGGCACATAAACATATGCCTCACAGCCAAAGACACGAACATGCCTCAGATCGAGCTTCTTATGAGACCATGCTTCCAAAGGCGTCTTATCAACAAGAGCAGAGCAAGGAGATTGGTTTATTAGATAACATGTTGTCGCCACAAAATCAGCCCATAACTTTTGCTCTAGACCAGCACCACTCAGCATACTCCTTACCTTTTCCATCAGCGTCATGTTCAACCTTTCAGCAACTCCATTCCATTATAGAGTGTAAGGCATTGTCTTATGCCTTTTAATTCCATGATTAGTGCAATACCTTTCAAAATTTGCAAAACAAAATTCACCCCCATTGTCTATCCTCAAAAATTTGATTTTCCTTCCAGTCTAATTCTCTACCAAAGAATTAAATTCTTTAAACCGACTGAACACTTCTAATTTACTTTTAAGAAAGTATAAAAATGCCCTTCTTGAGTAGTCATCAATAAAAGAAACATAATATCTAGAATTCGATAACGAAGGAACATTAAATGGACCAAACACATCTGAATGAACATAATCCAGTATACCAGAAGATTTATGAGGACTAGAATAAAATGAAACACGGTGTTGTTTTCCATAGATACAATGTTCACAAAAATTGAACTCAAGGTTACAATCATCAAGCCCTTCTACAATATTTTTATTCTTCAAGGTTTTTAAACCTTTTTCACCTATGTGACCTATTCTATGATGCCATAGCATAGTCTTCTCAGATGGGATTTTTACCTCCAAAGAATTTGCATACATAGAAGTATCTTCATCTTTCTCTACAGGAGCAGCATTGCTTGACTTTACAAAGGCACTGTTACATTGAATAGGACGTGCATCCAGCTTGTACAAAGTGCTAGTATGAACACCCTTAGCCAGCACCAGTACACCTCTAGCCATTTCACATCCTTTACTAGAGAAAGAAACTTCTACACCAGTATCATTTAACTTACTAACAGAAAGAATATTTTGAGCCAAACCTGGTATATGCAGTACACCACCAATACCTTTGACTCTCCTATCAGGAAACTGAATTCTGACTCTTCCTCTGCCAACTATCTCTAGCGTTGAATCACTTTCCAAGTACACCTTTCCACCATCATACTTATCATATTTAGAGAACCATTCTCTATTGGATTTCATGTGAAAGGATGCACCTAAGTCAACCAACCAGACATCATCTGATGCATGAGTTTTCAAGGTTGCTGCAATGAAGGCGTCTACATCACTTTGAGAGGATTCATTTTCAGAAGCATTCTTCTTCTTCTTCTCCTTGTAGTCCTTTCGGATATGACCAGGTTGCCCACAATTCCAACATCTCACCTTGAACTTTTTACCAAGAGACTTTGATCTCCCTGTAGATTTGGATTTCAACTTCTTGTCCTTCTTCTTGCCTTTCTCCTTTGGTCTACCTCAAACAGCAAGAGCCTCTTTGGCCATCTCAGAAGACTTCCTTCATATTTATTCAGATAGAAGCAAAGCAACCACATCATCCATCTTGAATCTAGTGGTTGTTCTTCCAATAGCCATCACCAAATGATCCCAAATGTCAGGTAATGAACACAACAGGAGCATGCAACAATCCTCCTTCTCAATATTTACACCTACAGACGCCAACTGAGTAACACTCATATTAAATGAGTTTAGATGGTTTGCAACAGATGCACCTTCTTCCATTTTCAAGGAGTACAACTTCTTCCTCAGGAATAACTTATTTACCAGAGACTTTCCCTAATAAGTATCACCAAGCTTCTTCCACAATGAAGTTGTAGACTACTCCTCATGGACGTTCAAGAGTATAGAATTGGCTAGACTCAGTCTTATCAGACCTCTTGCTTTTCTATCAACAAGATCCCAAGCCTCTTGTGTCATACTTTGTGGCTTAGTTCCAGACACTGCTAACCAGAGGTCTCTATCCACCAATAATTCTTCCATTTTGAGTTTCCATAACTCAAAGTTGTTGCCATTAAACTTTTCAATATCTACTCTACCTGATGTACTCGCCATCTCAAACAGAAACAATTTTTTACAATGCAAGACTCCCACTGAAACAGTATTAGCACAAAAAACTAAGATTTCTCTCAAGGATAACACAACGGGCTAGGCTCTGATACCACTTGAAGGGGAAATGGGGGTGGATCTAATGACCCAAAAGTGTGGAATACATTCCCTTAACACTAATACAACAAAGGAGAAGAGAAACTATTTCTAATAGCTTCTAAAAAACTACTGAGATGAATACATACAAAATAAAGGAGATAAAAGAATAAAATCATTCACACAGAACACAGGTATTTACATGAAAAAACCTTTTTAGGTAAAAATCCCACCACACCAAGTCAAGACAATTATATTATAGCAATAAAGATATTAAATAAAATTTACAGTCTTTCTTCTCTGTTCAGCTCACAACAGCACTTTGATTGTTTTTCTCACTATTACAATACTTCCTTCCAAAGCATACAATGAATTCACACTACTCACATGCCTTTACTTGCACATGACTTACATACCAAAACCGTCACCTTTTGGTTTACATAAAATATTGTATTCGACTAACAAAGTCATACATCGCATTCAATGTCACAACCAATCCCATGGCTTTAGGTTCATGCATCGAACTTCCAGTACGACATCGATCTTCTCAAATCTCATCAAGTCACCCAGGCATTCAATTCCTTGCCATAAACGGGTTCTTGTCACCAGCCAAACAAGTCATGCAATTAATGCCTTTACTATTTTGGCTTTTGGCCAATCAACATTCTATCAAACTACCACATGTCCTTCTGCCATTCGCTGAGTGCCTTGACCACCTGATCCAACTCAGTCAATCGAGCTTTGAGCTCACCTGAGTTCCTACCACGCTACCGCTGAGTCCAAATGACCCAGTCGTGGTATGGCGTTGAGCTAGTCTGAGCTCATCTTGCCATCTACTGCACTACCATCGAGTCCGATCAACCCGACCACAGTAAGGCGGTAAGTAGTCTAGGAGACCGCTAGTGATCAAACAGCGCTACCACGGAGGCCATCAAGCCACCCCATAGTAGGGTGATGACCATCGACCAGACTGTGGGTGGTCTTACCGCAGCCACCACAATGAGCAAGCTCACCGACTGCGGTGGAGCAGTAATCGCCAGGCACACCACTAGCAGTCACACCGTGGCCACCTCGGTGAGCGAACTCACCGTCCATGGTGGGGCGATAACTGCCAAGACCACTGCTAGCGGGGACACCACGGTGAGAGGACCCACCACCTGTGGTATGGTGGTAACCATTGACCAAGCCACTAGCAGCTTCACTATAGCCACCGCGGTGAAGACCTTCGCCGACTACGAAAAGGCAATGATCGGCGAGGCAAGTAGCAAGCCGCTTACCGAGACCACCGTGGTGAGTAAAATCACCGTGTGCGGTAAGGCGGTAACTGCTAAGCTAGTCACCATGGTATCGCCAGGGGCAGACCAGACCATTGCGGTAAAGCAGTAAAGGGTGAAAAAGAACATTTTCCACCAAGTCCAAATAAGGTAGAGGCACAAACTGGAAATTGAGACATGATTTCCCAACAATCACTCTTACTCACCAAATAAGATAGTTGGGAGAAGAAGAAGTCTAATTGTAGCAAGACTGATTTTTGACAAGATTGTTTTGTGAACATGCTTATGTTATGAGCATATAAATTGTTTGGAACAGAATCTGAATTTGGTTTTTCTACTTTGCTTCATATAGTTATTTTTTTAATTTCAAACTTAGTCCTCTTTCTATCTTTGAGAGAAATTTGATAGTTGTTCCATGAGTTTTTTTTCAATCCATGAATAATGAAACTCCTCATAGACCTTGTATTGTAGGATATTCTGTCAAGGAGGAGATCTAGGTACCTAGTTATCTAATTAGTTGTTTATTTGTTTTTACCATTATTACTCAGTATTTGCAACAATAGAATGTGTGTTACATTATAAAGATCTTCAACAGATTCTTGTTAGATTTCATGTGTAGTCATTTAGTGTTAGAATGCAATAAAGAAAATTGGTTTGACATTATGGTTTATTGATTATGTGAGTGCTTGATAAATTTTGTGGAAGTAGCAACTCAAGCAAGGGCCACTTGAGGTATTGCTAACCCACTTCAATTTATATTGTTAGATTAGACAATGCATTGTTGAATTTAGTTGGTGGTTTTCAGTCATATGTTATGAATGCATGTGTTGTAATTCAAGATTTGAATTTTGTAGCTCAATGTTTGGTTTCGTACTCCAGAGGAATTAGATAGGTTAGGAAACTACAGTTTTTAATAGTTAACAATTACAGTATTAAGTATTAGGCACCTACAATAGAAGATAGTTGTTTACATTCTTTTTCCCCTATTTTTTGAATTAGCAGTTTATTCTATTTTATAACTTTTACTATATTTTCACATGTGTATTTTCCTATATTCCATTGATGTAGGATGTGTCTAGAATCTATCAATGCATATATTTTTCCATTACTGTCTAAACTTTTACAACTCCTTGATTGATAATTAAATGTAGCTCTGTTATGAATAATGGACTATTTAGTTAGGGATCCTTAGGTCCTCTGATTCATGTGTATACTCTATATCACAAGTTTACTTAGACATTAGAGAGGCTCCACGGTGAGCATGGTATGTTTTTATAGTTTGATTTTTGAAGTTCCACATCATAAAGTTTATTAGATTTTATTTCTTGTAGAATGATTGGCACAATCTTGTTTGATATGCATGAAGTGTTTAAGATTTTTTCTAGTGATTTTTAGAATTTGGGAGAGATCAACTATTGAAATTTAACATGAAGTTAGAAACATAAAATTTGAAAAATTTCCCTAATATCATTTCTTACAATGAGATGCTTTATGAAAGGTTCTAAAGTTTGCAATGATTTTTTATATAAAAATTGATGATTCGCCGTTGGTCCACTTTAGTTTTCATATTTCACTTACACATCACAATCCTCCAAGTAACTATTAGAGTAACATTTATGAAAGATGTCACAAGTTAAAAAGGGTATATATGACCATAATGTTATTGGCCTATTTCATTTATCCCTAAAAGCTAATTTTATTTTATTTTAAATTTTCAATAAACTTTTAAAAAGGAAAGTTAACTAAGGTATGAAGTATAAAGGGAAATATTAATCATTTAATAAAATAATTGTTTTATCACATGTACATCATTACCTTTTAGGAAGTGCTAAAGTATGTTTAAACATTAAAAAAAAAATTGAATTTGTCACAAAGATATTGAAGTGGATCATTATAATAGGAAGGGATTAAAATTTGATTAAAAATTACATTTCAAATAGTTTAATGTTTGGTTCAACATAATATTTTTGTAAATATCTTCTTGGAGCTTATATTTTTATAATGTCCACTTAGATCCTAAAATCTAATAATGTTCGGTTAGACCTGATTTTCCCACAATATAAAAGACAAAATGTGTATTATGATTTTTTTGGAAAAGTAATGCGCAACTACACTTTTTACCATATAAAATATCCACTTGACCATTAGTTTCCCATAAAGTAGAAAGGGTATAAAGTATTTTTCACATAACACTATAAACTGTCCAAATGGACATCAAATTTCCAAAGGCTATTATTTTCATGTGAATATGGCATGTTCACTTACCTAATATTTTTTTATTAACATAAAATAAAATGATAAACATATTTCCTTATTATTAAATGATCACATGAAAAAAATTGATTAAGAATGTAGGAAAAAATATCATGGATTTTTTTTACTATTTTAAAATATGAATAATCATTTTTTTTAAACTTGAATTTAAAACAACAAAAAATAATTTTTATTTTTAAATTTATTTTATCAAAACATGTAATATTTGATGAATTTTATTTCATTTAAAGATTGTGAATGAGTATCCATACAATCTATCAAAGAGGAGGATATGTAAATAAAATGTAAAGAATATACCAAGAATATCTTAGAATTTATAATATACTATTAAAAATTAGAATATGCTATTATTTTGAATCTAATATGTTGATTTGTAGTTTATAGGTAATTATGTCTATAAAATGTCATCAAATTTATTAGTTTGAGAAGGATAAAATTGTTGATAACTGAGGATTTTTTAATAAAATTGTTATTTTTAAATTTACTTCATGGTTTTTTTCTCATTGGTAATTTTTTTCTTATAATTATTGGAAATCAACATGTATAGATGCTCAAGTTATCAAAAAAGTTAAAAAATATAAGGTGACTGAACTTATTTTTTATTTTGAAAGATGTCATGAAATTATGTCATTCTTAGAATATTTTATGTAATTATTTGTCATCTAGAACTTCCATTGGAGCTTGCACTACTTGTGTGTAGTTGTGACAAAGTTTGGTAAAACACGGGACAATATTTTGATATCTTGTTGCTCATTTAATGTTAATTCTAGCAAAATTTTAGATTAGGATTTTGACCAATTTTTCTCACCATCCCTTTTTTATTTTATTTTCTTAAAATTTATGATTTAAATAATAGAGCGTCATAATATTTTAGATCAAATATTTTTAAGTGTTCCATAAGAAACAACAATAATCATATTATAGATCGCATAACACTTGTTTAGGGTGGAATATGTGTATTAATTTATTATTTCATAAAGCTAACCCTATTTTGTCATCTATAAAAATAGAAAGTCCTTTTGTAAAAATTATAACCATATAAAACAATTGAATGAAACAAGTCACAACCTTTTCCCAATTTCTTGCTTGAATTACATGCAAGCATAAATCATTTGATAACTATCCAAAAGAACAAATACCATGTTTTTAGTCATTGAACAACAAAAAGCAAGAATTTAATAGTGAACTATGGAATTTTAACTATGGTCTCAAATTGGCTCAACGCCAAGGGTATAGGAAGGTTTGGTTGGAGGGTGATTCCCTAAATATTATTAAAAATTTGAAGTTGGTCTCTCCCCCCTCATGGACCATTGAAGCCTTGATTAAGGATTCAATTCAAATTATTAAATATTTTGATAATGTTTACATCTCCCATATTTTGAGAGAGGGAAACAAGTTAGCTGATTTTTTCGCTAACTTTGGTGTTAAGAAACAAAAGGTATGGAATTTTAATGATTCCATTCCTTTTGAAGTGATGATGATTATCATTAATGAGATTTGATATCTGGTTGATCCTTGTTGGCGTGGTGGGATGTATGTCCTTTGTCACGTGGGTGAAATATTTGAATGAGGATGTTAAAGTTTTGATTTCAAAGGACGGATGTCACAATGTTTGGAGCTATATTTCATTATTGCCTTTGTGTCCTTCGGTGGGTTTTACATGGATTTTGGGTGTGTTTAGCCATAGCTTCTAAAGGTTTTTGTTTTGTATTTTCAACCTGGGTGGTGTGAGTATCATTTTCAAGTGGTTTTGGTTGTGTGTGGCACTGACTTTCACAATGGGTGGGGACAGGAATCATGTCGGGCCTAAGTCTTGTGACACTGTTAAGCATAAGAAGGTTTGGGAGATCCTTGAGAAGGGTGGCTTAAATTTTTATATGAAAAGACTGCATGGTTTCAATGCGCAGGTTACTGAGATGGTTGCTAGAGGATGGAATGACATAAACCTTAATTTGGGTGGCAGAGATGTCATGGTGGATGAATAATTTATAGCTTAAATCATTGGTTTGGCTATGCAGGGAATGAAGGTTTTCAAGGACAAGAAAGAATCCCAGGATGCGATGTCGATCTTCTTCAAAGGTAGGCGGTTGATCTCAGGAAGGTGAAAAGTGGTGGCTGGTATAGGAGCTCTTTGAAAGTGCTCTAGTGTGATTTGGTAGAATAAATCATGAGGTATGTTCCCTTGAAAGGAAGGTACACGGCCATCAATAACTACCATTTTATTTTTCTTAACTATTTTAAGCATAAGAAATGGGTTTCATTTCCCTATTATTTGTTGATGTCATTGGATATGGGGATTAAGGATCGCATGAAAAACCCCAAGAACTTGGTTCTGCATGTTGGGTTAATTCTTTTGATTTATCAACATGTGAAAGTGCATGAGGTGCACAAATCTCTTGTGTCCCCAAAGGATAATGTTGGAAAAGCCTGGGAGGGTTACAAGACGGATTCGAGTGAAGAAAGGGTTAGCAAAAAACCCAAAAGGAGGAGGCTTATTTTGAAAAAAGATTCAGAGTCTAAAAAGGATGATGATGTTGACTATGTCCTAGACTCCTATGCCTCTTTTGAGGAGGGTCCCTCTTCCCCTATTCTGGGAAAAACAAGGAATAAAAAGTCAGTCAATAAAGAGGGATACACTACGTGTAGTGATGATGCAGTTACGATGGCTCTTCCAAAAGGCACCAAGGACAAGATTGATCTATATGGGGAAGCTTCCTCTCCTCCCCCTAAAATAAAATATACTAATGAAACTGAGGTGGAGAGCTGAAAGAGTAGGGAGCAAAGATCTTCCAGTCAAATCTTGGACAATGGTTTCCCTCTCTCTCTTGTTGGTGGTATCTATGGTGAGGCCTCTTTGAATGCTGACACTGGGTTAATGCAGGGGAAGGATGGTTTTATGGATGGTGGTCTTGCTAGGGGTTCTAACAAAGTGGAGGGGGATATGGAGTTGAAAATAAAGACTATTGCGGAGGATCTCACCTGCTCCATTCACAAGTTGAAGTCTCCTACCCCTGCTGATAAAGGTAAGGTTATTGTGGATGATAAAATTTAGGTTAGTTCTTCTAATGAGGATGTTGTTGTGGAGGATAGGGTTGAAAATTTTGATAGGGAAGACTTGTCTGATGTGTTGGGTTTGGCCTGTGAGACTGCTAATCTATAATTTAAACTTTTTAAATGGTTTTTTCATGAAATTAATAGGATTAATTTTAGGAGTAGAGGTGTGGCTAGTAAGGCTAAGGACCCTGTTGTTCAAAGACAAATTGACAACTTGATGGAATCTCTGAATATTGTGGCTAATAGTTTGGCGGAGGAAACCGTCAATCTGAAATAGAATTTGGAAGGTAGAATTTTATCCCTTGAGGATAAAACTGATAAAATATGGAAAATGGTGATGAAGAGTGGTGAGGCAACTAAGCTTGGGCACTTCGGATTCTGCCATGAGGAAAGTGGTGTTGAAGAGTGGTGAGGCGTCTAAGCTTGTGGGCACTCTGAATCCTACCGTGATGATTTGATTACTACTAAAAAGAGAAAAGATTATGGGCCTACTGATGTTACTATTGTTGGGGGTAAGTTGTTGGATGTGGGCGATGTTGGTGAGAAGGATACTGCTAAAGGTAAAGTTTTGATTGAAGAGGTAAAAATTGTTGGGCCCGAGGTCAGAACTAGAAATAGAATGAAATCTCAAGTTGGGGCCTCTACTAGGGAGGTGTCTGATGTCGTGGACAATGCGCAAAAGATGGTTGATACTGACATGGAAGTTGTTGAGATCCTAAAGAATATGTAGTGCTTTTGGCTGGCTTCTTTTTCATTGTTTTTTGGTTGTTGGTTTGCTATCATTGGGTTGATTGTTGCATAGTGTTGTTATCTTTTCTTATCAGCTATGCTCTTTTGTAAAGGGTTTGAGGCCCCTTCAAAACCCATTTTTTACCTTTAATCAAAACAATGAAAAGAGGTTCAACAATGAATTAGATGCATTTAATAGTCGAATTAAAGGTGTAAAGCAATAAGAAAATACATGTCAATTGATTGATTTAGGCATTGATTTTAATCATGAAATTAGTAAAAAA
Source organism: Sequoiadendron giganteum (assembly GCA_007115665.2). Taxonomy (NCBI): domain Eukaryota; kingdom Viridiplantae; phylum Streptophyta; class Pinopsida; order Cupressales; family Cupressaceae; genus Sequoiadendron; species Sequoiadendron giganteum. The sequence continues at coordinate 355,011,135 of CM021109.1, read as the reverse complement.
ATATTTTAGTTGGGTGATATAATTAAAGAAGACATCATGATATTTCTTATAGACAAAGGTTAGATTACCAAAAAAATAGTGATAATCAGTTTGCTTCAACAAAATTAGAAACCAAAGAAAAAATAGTTGATAATGTTATTGAAATTAATTGTGCGAACTTACTTGAGAAAGCATGAATTGATTCATTTTTCATACCACATCATGACTCATAAAAAGGTGAAATGTTCCCTATTATGGAAACTAAAAGTGTTGAATCTGATTTTTCTAATGGACTATTAGTTGATGGATATGATATGCCATGAATTGAGACCTCCTAAAGATGAAGAAGTGAATTCATTGGATGATGAACCAATTGAAAATGAACAAGAAGTTCTAGTTGATGAAATGACAAACCAAGTTGTGTCTCCCCTTTTTATAATAAATTATAATAATTATCATTTTGATTATGGAGTTTTAGTAAAGAAAATTTACATGTTAATTAATGATGAACATAATGAGTTACCTTGACTATTAATTTCTTATGATCATTTTATTAAAAATGAGTGTGGAATAATCAAATCACAATTCTCTAAATGTAAGGATGGACATGTAAAACTTAGGACCATGACTAACACCTTGATACTCCTACATGCACTAAAAATTCATGTAAACATGAATGCTAATCCTTGTGTTCATAAAGTCTGATCATCTAGAAATTTCTTGTAAATAGTTATTTTATGTTTTCTTTATGTGTTATATGCTCTATTATAGGTTAGTCATTTTTTTGGTTTATTTGTGTTTTTCCTAAGCCCAAAGTTCTTTATTTTAGAGGAATGCTTGAATAAAGTAATAATGAATACTTCTCAAGATTTGTTTAATTATTTGTTTAATAAAGGATTTCATAATTCAACTTTGTCATTTGGCTATTGATGCTAGCTACATATCGTGTCCCATGAAACTTGTTTCATTAAAAAAAAATTCTAGATAAAAGGTGAGAAAGTCACCATATGTTAGATTAAAAGATACATGTTTCATTTTTTGTATACATCTTGAACATCTAATAACTAAATACATCATGCATTTTAATAAATCTTAAGTAGTTGGGACTTGTTATTGAATTTTTGTATTAAGGGAAAAATCTAAATGTCTACCTTTTCCACAATTATGATTCCCAACCCAACAAAAAGATTTATTTCTTGTGAGTTGAAAATAAAAGAGCTTGAAAATATTATAAAATAAAATGAAAAGAAAATAATGAAAAATACAAATACATTTAACCGAATTGGTGAAAAAGATATCTCTATCAAGGATCTAGACACCTAGTTAAGCTTACATATCTTGAGGGAATCATAGAGACAACCTCGTTGGGGCTATGCACACTTGATTGGTAGTGAGGCAATGCCTAGGTAGTTCATGGGCATAGATCAGTATAAGTAGCTCAATTCTCAGCTTGTGTCAGGTCAAGGTTCAACTTTCTTTAGGAAAGGAAATTAATCATGCTCATACACACAAGTTTTCCTATATAACTAAAGTTATGATCAATTTTTTATTAATTTATATTCGTAGGCCTTCATGTCTTTAGTCTTGTTTGTCAAACTAGAAATTTTGGTATTTCATTTTTTTTATTCTATAAATAATGTGGAGCATTTCTCTTTTTAATTCTACCATTTGGTGTGTCTCACAACACACCCCTTTTCACTTATGGTGTGTGCTTGGTTTAGGGTTTTACTCTCAAAACCAATATTTCTCTCCTCATTTTTTATAAGTGCTTATTATCACCCGAGGTTAGTACAAGCTTGAATTGATTTCTCTTGGTCCATAAATTTTATATATTGTCATAAAGAGGTATTTTTGGTATAGCCACCTTAATTTCTCGCAAGGTGAACTTGGATTTTTTTGTGGATTGATTTTTGAAGTTACATGGCACAAATTTTATCAGATTTGCTTGTATGATGGTTGGCATGATCTTATTTGATATACATAAAGTTTTTGGGAGATTTTCATAGTTATTTTTGAGGTTTGGGAAATATAAATTGTTGGAATTTAACATGACATTGCAAACCTTTATAAAAAAAATTGGATATCATTTCCTACAAAAAGAGGCTTTATGAAAGGTTGTGAAGTTTGCAATGACTTTTTTGAATATAAAATTATGATGATTCGCCTTTACTCCACTTTATTTTTTTTGTTTCATGTACACCTCCTAATATTAGGAGTAACCAATGAAGTAACGTTTATGGAAGATGTCATGAGTTAAAGAGGGAATAAACACAACATAATGCCATTGGCATATTTCATTTATCCCTAAAAACTAATGTTAAATTTTTAAAAGGTTTTAATAAAAAATTTAAAAGGAAAATTAACTAAGACATAAAGTATAAAGGGAATGGTCTATAAAAAAGACATGAATATTTCAATAAAATAATTTATTTATTGTGTAGACATCATTATCTTTTGGGAGCGCTAAAATATATTTATTCATTAAAATAAACTTTTGAATTTCTCACATTGATATTCAAGTGGTTCATTATAATGGGTAGGGATTATTCCTAAGAATAATTTTGACTGATAACTACACTTCATATGGTTTAATGTTTAGTTTAACATCATATTTTTGCAAAATATCCACTTAGATCTTGTATTTCCATGATATTCACTTGGAGCTCAAGATCTTGCAATATCCAATTGGACCTTACTTTCCCACATTATAAAAGAGAAAATATTGTATTATAAAGTTTGTGGAAATTAAATTGTAACTGCACTTTTGACCATATAAAATTTACATTTGACCATTGGTTTACTACAAAGTGAAAAAGGTATATAGCATTTTTCACGTAATATTGTACAATGTCCATATGAACATTAAATTTACATACATTATTGTTTTCACATGAATATGGCATGTTCACTTGCCTAATATTTTCTTACAAATCATTAAAATGTTCATATGAACATCAATTTTTTGTAGCAAACATGAAAAAAAATGTAACCCACAAAAATTCAAAATATAACAACATATGATATTTCAAACATAAAATGTTCACTTACATATCAAATTTTTATAAGACATGAAATCATAAAAGAAGTATTAAAGAAATCCATAGAGAATGTCAATCATAACAAAATTAGTTTTAGAGCTCTCTTCAAAATCATACTTCTATAAAAGTATAAAAGGTAACTTGGAAAGATATAAAGTAGAGAAGCCTCAAAAACTTTTTAAAAATATTTGAAAGAGAAATACATGTATGAAAGGAATCGATTAAAGTGAGAGAATATGAAATGATTTTTTATCAATTAAAATGAAATGATTTTTTTTTTTTAAAAATAAGTCTCGAATACATGTCATTTCATGAGTCAAAAGGAACTAAAACCAAAAAGTGTTTTGAAAAATAAACCAACCACTTTAAGAGATTAAGACAGGATTTAAAAAGGATCTTAGAAAAGCACGAAATGCCAAAAGAAAGGCCTTTTAAAATTCACAAGCTCTTTAAAAGATTAGCCTTTATTATATTCTTACTTTGTATGGAAAATACATGTCTTAAATGGGAAATGAATAAATGGGCATTAAAATGATTTTTAAAATAATATTTATCAAATGATAAACATGAAAAATGTATTTGAATTACATATTGTTAAGTGATCATAAGAAAATAGTCGATTACAAATGTAAGGGAACAAATCATTGATGTTTTTCAATTGTTTTAAAATATGAATAATCATTTTTTTAAAATCATAAGAAGCATTACAACTTTTGTAAAATCTAAATCTGAAATAATAGATTACATTTTTATCTTTCTAGATTTATTTTTGTAAAAAATGTGATATTTAATTAATTTCCTTTCTTTTTGCAGGTAATGTTAAATCATGGCCTATTAGAGCTCCCAATTGCTAATTCAATTATATTTTTTTTATGAAATATCCACATAGCATGTCGAAGAGGAGAATATGTTGAGAATATGTCAAGAACAAAATAGAAGTTAAAATTCTATTAAAAATTAAAATATACTATTATTGGGTGCATGAGCTTTGTTAGGGTTTTGTGCTTTCTGAGGTCATTTGTGACCCCTCCTGCGTCATACTATGCTTCCTGCGCAGGAAATTGTTCCCTTCATTGAGTACGGCCACATTTACTGCTATTTTAGGGGTTTATTATGCCTTCAACCGATACTAACCCAGCAATTTTTGCTGGTGTTAGTGGTTCGTCGGCGCAATTTAATGGCTCCCCCACCGAACAAATGCCCTCGGAAATTTTTTCTAAAAGTCTTTCACGAGGTAAGCATTTTGATGCCCCTGCTGATGTAGTTTTACCTTTACCTGATTTTGATTCTGCATGTCAATGGCTCGAACAACACACCCTTGTGGGTTATTTTGTTGGGAGGACTCCCCTCGAAAGTGTGTTGAAAGACTGGGCCAGCAAGGCCTAGGTCCCTCATGGGGTCCACCTTGATATGGTCCAAAACTTGACCAAGGGTTTTTTTTTGTTCCGCTTTGCGGAAGTTAGTCATGTCCAAGCTATCTTGGGTCATGGGCCCTGGTATATTCGGTCTTCCTTGTTGGTTTTCTAGGCATGCACCCAAGATTTTGTTGTCTCAGAAGACTCCAAAATGCACGTCCCGGTCTAGATTGAGTTTCTCGGGTTACCTTTGCCCTGTGTGCCCTTCTTCAACCATATTGCTTCCTCTTTGGGGAGGTTTGTTTGTATCGAACCGGATAGGTTCTTCCAAGCCCATCCTCAGAAGAGGGTTTGTGTGGAAGTTGTTTTATCCAAGGATTTGAAAGAGTCTGTTGACATTCAAATTGGTGATATTAGACACACCTAGAAAGTCACATATTTCAATCTACCCAACACATGCTATTAGTGCCAGTCAGTTGACCACAAGATCAAGGATTGCCCTTTGACAGTTCCTCGTACATCCTCTCAGTCACGGGATGTTGAAAAGCCTCGTCCGACAGAGCCTTCTGCTAAGGCTGAAACAAAGTGGACTACGGTTTCAAACCGGAAAAATAATTCTTTTGGTTTTGGATCGGCTCCCAAGGCCCCTGAACCAACCAAATTGGTTTCAAACCCTTCAGAGAAGGGGATAGCTACTTCTGCTATTTTACAACCCAGGTCAAAGGCCATGCCTTAGCCTGCGGTTGTTTTGTGTGCTTAATCGGTTTTGTCCTCTGCAATGGGGACTCATCGACGATCTCGCAACCCGTCTCCTCCACCGGAAGAAGGTGAATATGTGCCTGAAAAATGGAGATTCTCTCCTTCTATTCAGATTGGTTCTATTCCACAAGAGTTTTTGAAGAATAGCTTCTCTTCCTTGGGTGAAGAGGACCGGGATGCTGCAAGTATGGAAGATTTTCCATGAATTTTATCTCATGGAATGTTCGAGGTCTAACTGACCTCTCCAGGAAGTATTATGTTAGGAATACTTTGAAGAATTACCCAGGGACTGAAGTGCTTTGTGTCCAGAAAGTTAAAATTTCAGGTTTCTTGCTTGCTTCGGCTTGTCGCTCTATTTGGCCAGCCAGTACTATGTTTTGCACTTTGCATGAGGCTGGTCGTGGTGGAGCTGCTACTATTTTGGCCCCATGACTACATTCTTGTGTGGTGGACCATTGGATTGACCCCTCCCAGTGGGTAGTCTGGGTTCTCCTCAATATTGAGAATCATTCCTTCGGGATTATTAATGTTTATGCCTCTAATGATGTCATGGAGCGCTGCTTGCTTTGGTGCTGGATTGCTAATTCTTTGCCAATTGCCACCTAGTTGCTCTATGGGGATTTCAACATGGTAGAGATGGCGTACAACAAGAATGGCACCTTGCCTTTTCGTTGGGCAATGAGTGAAAGGGAGGCGTGGTTTTACATGCGTAATAAATTGGGGCTTTTTTATCCCAATATGGGTTGCCGCCATTCTCACTCTCTCTGGCACACTTGGTGCAATTACAGGGCTGGTTCTAACAGAGTCTTTAAATGCCTTGATCATGCTATGATCTCGGCTCAATCTTTTTTTTCCTTCAATAGTTTTGCCTTGCCTATTAAGCTGTTAGTGGATGTGACTCTTTCTGATCACTTCCCAATTCATTTTCACATTGAATGGGCGTCTTGTCAACCTCGCACATGTAAGACTCAATTCTTCTTGAACACATCTTTGCTCTGTCACAAGCCCACCCTGGCCCACATTCACCGAGTATGGAATTTTGAGTGCAGGCCATGTGGCTGTACGGGCTGGATTTCTTGGTGGAATGATGCCATCATTCATACTACGCATTTCTTGCGCATTTATGGGCACCAGCTTGCTATCTTTCATTAGCATTCTTACAAGGCCACCATTACCGACTTGCATATGGCTATGGAGGCTTTTGTGGCCAGTCCTTTCTCCCCATCACATCAAGTCAGGGTGGTGGATTTAAGACAACAAAAGCAAGTGGCAAATAGTTATTTTGTCAAAGGTGCTCAAATCAAGGCTCAACTTCACTCGCTCAAAATTGGTGATTGTGCCTCCAAAGAGTTTTTTTTTGCTTTTCGTGCCAGGCACTCATCCCCAAGCATCAAAGCAATCAAAGATGTTAACTAGGTGATCTCTGAGCTACCTGATATTCTCCAAGATTTTGTGTGTCACTATGAACAGATTTTCACTTCTCAAGACCCCACGCCTGCGTGCCAGCAAGCCCTTTAGGACTTCCTTGTTGTTGTGTCACATAGGCTTTCTTCAGCCCAAATTAATTTTATGATCAACTATTAACAATTGATCATCTCAAGGAAGTCGTTTCCTCCATGGCCGATGATAAGGCTCTTGGGATTGATGGCTTTCATTGTGAATTTTAAAAAGCTCTTTGGGACTGTGTTGGGAGTGACTTGCATCATGTTTATCTTGAAGCATTTCAAACTAATTTTCTAGGCAATTTAATAAATAAAGGCAATATTAAATTCATACCTAAGCTTGGGGATCCGAAGGATATTTGCAACTAGTGGTCCATCACGCTTCTCAATATTTCTTACAAAATCATTTCCAAAGCCCTGGCTCTGAAAATTCATCACCTCTTGCCTTAGGTTGTGCGTCCTAAGCAAACAAGTTTCATTAAATCCGAGTTTATTCTGGATAACATTATTGCAATTTGGGAAGGCATGGAGTGGGCTCGGTGGTCGAACCAAAAAGTGGTGTTCATTAAAATTGATTTTTCCAAAGCTTATGACCGCATTGAATGGCCTTTCATTCTTGCGATGTTACAAGCCTTGGGCTTTGGGCCCAACTTTATTCAGTCTGTTCAGATGATTTTTTTTATGCCTTAGCTTGCATTTCCATTAATGGCCGCCAGTCTTCTGCTTTTGGTCTTTTTTATTCCATTCACCAAGGATGCCCTCTTGCCCCTGCTTTGTATGTTCTAGTTGCTGAGGGTTTTGGATATCTCCTATCCAATGTTGTCTCCCAGCAACGTGTAAAAGGGATTTCTCTCCTAGACTCTTAGGAATAGCTTGTCAATGGCCACTTCGCAGATGATTCCTTTCTCACTCTCTTAGAGGATGAAAGTTTTATCACTGTTGCCCTTGATTGTCATAATACCTTTTGTCTTGCCTCTGGTTCTGCAGTTCAATGGCACAAGACCTTGTGCTACAAACAATTGGTGCTCTTCACTCCTATGTGGCTCCAAACTTATAACTGGAAGTGGATAGGGTAGGGAGAAATCTTTCAATTTCTAGGCATCCCCTTCACCTTTTAGGCTTCCCCTCGAGAGCTTTGGCAAGCCGTGCTCTCTAGGGTTGAACAGAAGCTGGCCTATTGGATTACTAATCCTTTTTCTCTGGCTGGAAAATTCCAGGTGTCCTTTAAAATTTTCGCTACCACTCACGTCTACAATTCTTCCTGTTGGGCTCCTTCTAAAGCTACCTACACTAGGCTTGAAAATTTGCTTCACGATTTTTTATGGACCTCTTCTGAAACCCACAAGGGTTTTCATCAGGTCACTTGGAAATTTGCTTGTCTCCCCAAGGACTCTGGAGGGCTTGGATTTCTCTCCACTCAATGACAAGGGACTTCTCTCTGTTTCAAATGGATTATCCAAGCTCTCACCGGGGATGAAGCCTGGAAGATTCTTCTCAGGCATTGTATTCAGTCTAGTTTTCATGTTCACAAGCCCACCTAGAAAGGAATCGGTCTCCAAACTCTCCTAGTTATGAGGGAGCCGGTTCAAATTGTTGGCTCCTTTGTGGCCAAGAGCATCTAGTGCTCTTGGGAAATTGTTAAACCTTGGCTCTGTTGGGTCGGGGCTAGATTTCGTGATGGGCTTTCCTTCAACCAGCATAACTTATGGTGGTCTCCCCTTCTAGCTCAGAATGGTCAACCCCTAGCCAAGTCACCTTGGCTCAAGGCCCTCATATTTCATAAGAAGGGCATTCAAACACTACATCAGCTCTTTCACCAGCCTACCATGCGTCTCTTGCAGTGGGATACTTTTAAAGCCCAGTACAGTCTTAAAAACTAGGACCGTCATACTTTTGATGGGTTGGTGAGCATCATTCTGACGGAAATGCTTGACAAAGTTGGCATTCATGGGCACAAACCTTGGTGGAAAGACTGGAAATGGTTTCCATACACTCCTCTCAGGAGCTATAAATCTCTGCTTGGTTACAGGTGGCTTTCACCCCATTTTCCTATGATCAGTTCCTTGAACCAAAGGTGGCTTCTTAATTCCTCTGTCCATACTTGGCATAAGAGGTTTGATGTCACTTGGTATGCAATTGTTAATCTAAAGTTGGCCCACTTTGCTTGGTGTATTCTTATCCAAGGCTCTCTTATGGGTTCTTGGCTAGTTCATTTGGGGGTTCTTGACCCTCGTTTCCCTTTTTGTGGGTAGTTTGAAAGCTTTAAGCATATTTTTTGGTTTTGTCCCAAAGCTTGGCAGCTTTGGACTTGGATTCATGATTTCTTTCGACCTTTTTGGTTGGAACCCTTCTCTTAGCATATGGTTCTACTGGGGGACCCGCCTGGAACCCCGGCTAAGTTCACGTAGCTTTGACACACTTTCAGGGTGGAAATCCTCTTCAATATTTGGAAAGATAGAAATTCTTGTATATTTTCTCATTCTCATTTAGATGTTAATGTGTCTCTTTATGCTAAAGCAATTATATGTTTTAATGTTCTCTTACAGATTCAAGTGCAAGCCAACAAAGTTGCACTGGAAGTGGCTCACCTACAGGTCCTCCTGGACCACTAGGGCAATTCCCCTTGTACTGTGGCTTGGATCCTTGATTTTCCGTCCTCCTCCCATGGTCGGTTGCCTTCTCAGAGCCGAAAGCAGAGTGACTCCGTGCATTCTCGTTCCCAACCTCCTGCTCAGCAAGATTCTCGGCCTCCCGGGCGGGCTCGTTCTTTTCCGCTGCATCCTAGTCAAGGCTGGCACTCTAGTGGTGCTACGGGGAGTGATGGTGGCAGTTCTGGGTGGCCCTCTGATGCTCCACCTGCTTTTGGCTGGCCTACCAATGGCAAAATTCTTTCGCGGCTGGCTCTTGCAATCTGGCCTCAGCACGAGGAAAAAGAAAAAGAAAAAGAAAAAGATGATAAAGATGATGATGGTTGGGGTGCTCCTCCTGACGTCACTCCAAACCCCGCTAATGTATGGGGGAAAAATCTGGATGACAGGGATCCCCCAGGATCTACTGGTACTGCTTTGGCCGCTTAATTTTATTTTATGTTATTGGACTTCTGGGCTAGGCCCATGTGATTGATATTTTGGCTTTTCTAGGCTCTGCCCATGTGACATTTGGGGTGTGCCTTTTCACCACCCACCCTTGTTTTGTGAATTTGTAATTATATCTTTATATTAAATAGATATCTACCTATTCATCAAAAAATATATATATTATTATTTTAGATATGAGTCAATGATTGAGAATTGATTTTAGCTATTAATTTGTAACTAGTTTTTGAGTGTCTTTATCTATAAAATATATTAATATATACAAACATATGTTGTTCTAATGATGTTTAGATTTGTAGGAGTTGAAACCCTAGAAGCTCCTTTAGCTTGCAGTCACATGTAAATGTAAAATGATGATTTATTTATTTTATAAAAATTATATAAATTTCAAATTAAATTAAATACTCACCTTCTGAATTGTTAATTTATTTGATTATTAACTACTTTGATCTAAGTTATTTGATTGATCAACTATTGTTATTATTGATTTGTTAAACAAAAGAGATATTTTAGGAATAAAAAAATATTATTTCTTAATCTAAATAATTTGATGAATAAATGTATATTTAAATTATATTATTTTCCTATTTAATGAATTCATTTAACCTATTTTTGGAAAAAAAATACATATATGGGATTGTGTCGATTGCTCTATTGTTCTCAAAATTAATGAGGAACTAAAAGTCAGTAGATGTTACATGTGATGCAAGATTGCATTCTCAAAAATGTAATAACACATTATTCTAGATCTTGCATTAAAATAACCTGCATAAAAATGTACCCATCACATTAGTGGTGGCATGACATTCCTCATTTTTTTCATCATTAAAGTACATGTGAATCCACACCTTTAAGATGAATAGTCATTTACAAATAGAAAATTTATGATTGGGTAATTGTAGGGCCTTATCATATCATTAATGATATTTTGGGTCATGCAAGGAAGTAGGTGGGAGTGAATAATGTAAAACATGAGAGTTTTTTATTTTCAGGGATTGAAGGTTGGAGATACATCATTACTCATACAATTGTTAGGGAATTAAGGATGATAAGAAATTCATCCCCAGAGACATGCATATAATGATATGTTTAAACTCTTGATCTTGATAAGGTAATACAATGTGAGACATTGGGGATCAAGTATTGGGAGTACCTCTTATGAGGTACTCAAATAAGGACATGTTTGAATTCATGATCCTAATGAGATGGCATAGTGAAAAGTGTCAAGGATTGGTGTTTAGGGATACTTCATACCGCATTCCACATTATAATTTTTCCCACATCACTTACTCTAAAAAGTTGTATATAAGAAAATTTTGGAAGTCAGGGATCGAGGATGCCAAAAAAAAGGTGCTTGAGTAAAGGGATGGTCAAAACTGCAACTTTGAAAGGTAACTTAGAGTGAAGGGTTGAGGAGTCAAGGAAAAAGTGAAAGGTATGTTGGGATGGGACAAAGGAACAAGGTAGAGTTGGGAAGAAAGGCATACCATAAGGGAAACTCTAAAACTCGTATATTCAATGAAATCCTTAGAAATTTTATCATAGAACCTACACACATAGAACTTGAGACCTTTGCAACCTTTAAGACGTGATGGATATATAGTAGAATGAGGAGATAAACATATATGTACCAAGGGAGACCCATTAGAATACATATTAGATCATTTATTTATGATGAGAATAATAAGACAAATATACTCAAGGGGTTAGGATTCAAGCACAATTGGACATATTCAAATTGAGCTCCAATACATATGAAATAGTTAATCAGTCAAGAGCTAAATTGGCTCTAGATCAATGGTTATTCATGTTTTTTCATATCAAAATATTTTATCTCATTGATGAGATGTTGATTTAAATAAAGTAATAAAACATGGTTGTAAATGATGGGGATGATAATATGAAGATGGGTTGGGTCCTAAACATGTCCAATTAGCACCAAGTAATTTTAATACTTATTTGTAGGAAAGTTTCAAGAGGTTGTATAGGGTACTTGGGAACTTTACACACATAGTATGACATGCATCCACAAGTCAAAATTATACTCAAATATAATGGGAGAATAGGATATAAGTACAAAAAGACAAGTGTCATTTAATTTATTCCCTTTCTATTTCATCTCTTTTGGGGGTTTTAAAGGGAATGGGCTTTAAACACCCTCATTCCAAATAACCTGTAGATTTTTAAATCAAACTCATTGTAACGGTTGAAAATGAAATTTCAAATAAAATATATTAATTTTTCTATATTTTATGGGTTTTCATATTTATTATGTTTTTCAAAAAAAAAAATCTTTTTTCTATCTATATAATTTAATGAAATATACAATAAATTTAATTTATGTTTCATATGACAAAAGCCTTGTTGATAGTGAGGTGTTTTACATGGTTAACCTAAACACATTTGTTTGAGTGCAAAATCTACATTAATCATGCATGCAACTTTTTCTCCTTCAAAGATCATACCTTCCTACGTTGTGTTTGTAGATAATAGGTTAGGAAAGGAAATGGTTATTAATTTAACTTATGCATTTGTCAAATGGTGTATGGAGGGTTTGGAAATAGGCTTATATTTTTTCTATTTTATTTTTCCCTATATTTTTTGTACTTTTTCTATATTGATGTTAGATTATTCTCATTTTAGGTTTTGATGGTAACTTTTTTAAGCAAAAAGCACAAGGCCTATATATTACTATATATAATAAAGAGTTACACAATATGTATGATTCTATTTTGAGGGCTCTTTTCTATTCGGATAACAAAAATCTCAATTACAATTTAGAGTGTGGCTCATGAACAGCCAGATTATATACATATCACTATATAATAGACTCATAGATAACCAGTGCCGATGAGCCATCTACACGCTAGATCAGGAGATTGCGTGATCAAGAGATTGGGAGATTGCACGATCAAGAGATCGGGAGATCGAGAAAATTTTTCTAAACATCATACTTTTACCAAAACCCCTGATATCACCAATCGTTGATACCATAAAGGCATATCAGGAGATTGGGAGATCGGGCAAGAAAGTGAGCACATTTCTTTTTTATTTTGATTTATGGCCCTAACCTCCAATCTCCGATCACCAATACCATACATTATCAAATGATTGAGAGATCAGGAGATCGAATAAATTTTATAGCTTTTGAATTTTGGCTCCAAAATAGTTGATCACCCCAATCGGTCGATCCATCATCAAGTGATCGGGACCTTTTCCTCTGATACAACACTAAGCAAGATGTCGATAACCTTGATCACCGATACTCCACTAAGTTGTGACCAACCTCCAACGTTGTTGCTCTGATATCAATGATTTGTTGATATAACACTAAATACATCCTCTATAGTCAACTTTTGATGCATGATCAAGATCTGTCGATATACCACTACAACCAAACTCTTCATGACCAATGCAGCCACTAAATAATGTCAACTATTCAGTGACCACTATCGGTGAATGGGGATTGGGGAACGATTCCCATTTTAACATTACAAACAACTCAAAATTATTCGTTGGTAATGCAACATCTTTTGACATTTGACTTCACCGATAACATGAGGCATTGAGCTTAGTCAAAAACAAATAACAAGGGCTCAACTAGAGTCACTTTTCATATTCAGGAAACCTGTCCCAAAACTCCGATCGAACCGATATACTGATAACTATAAAAGAGTTAAGGCATAAAGTGAATTTATTAAATATTTAATATATTCATGCCAAAAACCCTTATCAACCAAAGAGTGAAATAAATCAATATTTGGAGCATTTAACATAAATCCATGTGCCATATATGGAGGGAAGGCTCTCAAAAAAACTATTTCAATTTTGCACTCAAATTTCAAGTGTGAGTCCATTCTTTATCACTACTACTTTGACATGTAATTGAAACTCCAAAGAGAAACAGCCACAACCTATAACATTGAAACTAACAATCCAACTGAGACAACAACATTGATAGGCATTAAACTGACTTTGACAATAATAAACCCCATGTGATATGCCAACAACCAAAAGCAAGATACTCCATATAACAAAGATTTGAAGTAGCTGCCAAATGAGCCACCTGATATAATGCTCCTGCTTTCCAATCTCAAATTATATTTTTTAAGCTTTATCGATCTATAATTTCTTACAAATCAGGAAAAGCTTTTAGATCATCATTATTTTTTGTTATTGTTACCTCTATTTTCTAACACCCCATATTTGCTAAATAATTTGCAAGCTTGTTCCCCTCACAATATGTATGTGAGATCCAAAATAGTTCAAACTAGTCCATTAACTCCCACACCTTTTCTAAGATATAATTTAGATTCCAATTATTGCATTTCCTTTCCTTACACATGTTTCCAATTACAAGAGAATCTCCTTCAATGTGAATTCTATTGATTTGAAATTGCCTTGCTAACTGCGAACCATAAAGAATGTCCAGTGACTCCGCCATATTATTCATACCTAGAGGAATATGAATTGATCTAGCTGCTTTCAATTTACCCCAAGAATCTCTAATGCAAACACCTACCCCTGAAGAGCTTGGATTCCCTCTAGATGTACTATCAAAATTAAGCTTGAAAAAACCTATCGGTGGAGAGTGCCATTTGATAAGGCTTCTATTCACTTTTAATTTGGAAGGTAGTTTCATAATCCCTTTAAAAGGAATAATAATACCTTTTCAACCCTTAAGTATGCTTTGATCCCATGAGGTAAATTAACAACTAACATTCTTCTGATCCTGTACATATGGGTTGACTGCTTCTACAACTAATTTTTCAATTGTTGCATGGATAGAGTAATCTAGTGCTAAAAAATTTCTAAATATGCGTTTATTTCATTCTCACCAAATGGATCATATGAAAAAATATAGAATTAGATGCTAAATACATGCCAAAAATGAGGTCTTATCTAGCATTGGCCATGAAGAAAAGAGATCCCATACTAAGTTTGGCAACGGAGCATGAAAACTCATCTTTTGCATGAAAAATTTCCAAAAACTTTGGGCAAATGAACATTATAGAAACAGGTGATCAGAATTTTCAAAATACCACAAAAAGCACAATTAAATGGGTTGGTTGTACCCAATTTTACCAGATGATCACTTGTTAGTTCTTTTTTCCTCAACACAAACCATGAAAAAATCCCTGCCTTTTGTAACACCATATTACTCCAACAAAATGAATATGCTCTTTAAAACCACAAATGGTTATCCTTGTTAAGGACCGCCTTGTAACCCTATTTGACTGAGTAATTTTCATCTTTTGAAGGAGCCCAAATAATATGATCCACTTTTTCTGATAAGATGACTATTCTTACTACTAGAACCTGATGAAAATAACACTTTTGTTCATTAGATAACTAAGAGTTTGAAAAATATTTCCATATTACTCTTCCTGAAGAAATCTCTACCACACATACATAATCAATTAGTTTGGAACCCCATAAAGAAGATAGGATTGGAATGACTACTTAAAATTCTTGACAGTTTCTCAAAGGTGGATGGCCATTCCAAGAGTCATCCCAAAAAATCATTGCTTCCCCATTATTTACTTCCCAAGAAACATAGTTTGTGATTACTTTTCTACAAGATAGCATAAAGTTCCGCATAGCAGATCTTACAATTGGGTTAGAGACTGTGATAATTCTTGAAGGTTCTTGATTATCGAAATACTTTTCCTGCATAAGTGTGCGCCATTTAGAATCAAGATTAGTATATCTTTTCCAAACCAATTTCCCTATATTACGCTTTGAGATATCATGCAGACCTATTCAACCTTTGTATTTCTCCGACGACATAGAATCCAAAGAGATCAAAGAAATTTTTTTAACATCATTCATGTTTCCTTTCCATAAAAATCCCCTAACCACTTTCTCTATTTGATCAATTACTTATCTAGGTGCCTTGAGGACTGAGATAAAATAATTGGGGATTGTTGACAATACAGTTTTTATTAAAATAATATGCCCTAATAAAGATAACCAATGGGCTTTCCAAGCACATACTTTCAGCTTAATTATTTCAATGGAATTAGCCCAAAAGGATGATTTATTAGCACCCATAAAGAGAGGAATACCCAAATACTTACAAGCTAAACTTGCCTCTTGAAAACCTAGCGCTTGAATAATATTTCTTTTTAAAGTTGCTTTAGAGTTGAAGGCATATACTTTTAATTTTTTAGCATTTATCTTTTGTCCTAACAAATCAAAGTATCTATCCAAAATACTTTTTATTTTCCTGGCTTCATTAACATTTGCCCTTCCATACAGTAAAGTATCATCTACAAAAATATTGTGTGTAACTGACAAACTAGTTTGTGGAATATGTATCCCTTGCCATAAACCCTTATTGTGCTTTTCTTTTATAGTCTTGATCAAAGGTTATGCCATAATTATAAAAAGAAAAGGGGAAAGAGGATCACCTTATCTTACATCTTGTGTGGCTCTAAAAAATCTTGAAGGGGAACCATTAATTAATATAGAAAATAACACTCTTGATAAGCAAGATAAAATCCATTTACACCACTTGTCTAAAAACCCAAACTTGCTCAAAAATTTCAAAAGAAAATTCCAATCAACCCTATCATATTCTTTCATCATGTCTAACTTTATAATAAATGATGGAAGATGATTAGTTTTAATAGAGTGAAGAACCTCATGTGTTACCAAAGCCCCTTCTACTATTTCTCTACTCGGCACAAAGCCACCTTGCTCTTGCAAATTGATTTTTGGAATTAAATGTTGCAACCATTAGTAAATTGCTTTGGTGAAAATTTTATAAAACATGTTGCATAGAGAAATTGACCTGAATTCAACAAAAAAATTAGGCTCTTTTTTATTTGGCAATAGAGCAATATTTGTAACATTAAATTTCTTGAGGATATTTCCTGACTTCCTTGATTCCTCCAAGGCTAGAAGTAAGTCAAAACCCATAACATCCCAACATTTTTAGAAAAAAAAAGTGGCGAAACCATCAGGGCCTAGGGCCTTTTCTAGAGCAAGAGAAAAAACCACTTTTACTCAATTCATCCAATGAAAAATGCTTCATTAGTTTTGAATTGTCTACTCGAGAGATAAGGGTCAGTATTGCTACCAGAAACTCCTGATCATCTTGTCTGTGTTGTGTAGAATCAGTTTTAATAGGAGTGAGCAAATTCTTAAAGAACTTTACACCTTCTTCCTAGATCTCATTTGCACTAGTCAATTGTTTACTTGTTTCTATTTCCTGAATTGAGAAGATGGTTTGTGCTTCTCTTTTTTGTTGTGTTGATGCATGAAATTTTTTTATTACGATCTCCTTCTCTCAATCATAATTCTCTTGAATTCTAACACCAATAAATTTCCTCTCTTTTCCACAGTTCTTCCCAAATTAATTGTAGTTTTTTCTATTTTATGTATGTATTGGAATCCATTCCATTTTGAATAATATATTCATGGACTTGTTCAAGTTGTTTTGCTACTACCTCTTTTTGTTTAAAAACATTTTTAAAGACTTGCACATTCCAATTTTTAATCTACCCCTTGATGAATTGCAATTTCTTACATAACTGAAACATTTTGGTGCCCCTATATTGTGGTTCACTAACCCACCATTATCTAAGCAAGAGCAAGAATAGTGGATTCCTGAGCCACATTTTCTCGAATTTGAAGGAGGGCTTTTGTTGAGAGGGAATATTCATGTTCTTTATTAATATGGAGATAGCATTATGGTTTGAACATATAAATGGAAAAATTTGTGAGGATAGGAGAAACGTTTCGAGAACCCAATTTGGTGAAATCAAGAATCTATCTAACCGAACAACTATTTGTGAAAAATCTCTTCTCCTATTCATCCAAGTGAAATTACATTTTTTCTAGTAGCACATCCCTTAAATAATTATCCACAGTAAAATTCTCAAAATCTTCCATAGTTTTATGGGGTGGACAAATACCTCCATGCTTATCCTTAAGAGATACTATAGCATTAAAATCCCCTGCCACTATCACTTTTTCAATCCTCGAACTCTGAATAATGTTTGTTAAATTTTCCCACAATGTTTTCTTATCCTGAGTTTCTATTGGACCATAGACATTAATGAGTCTGAAGCATAAATCAAAAGACTCAACTTTCATTAATTTCCAGTTACTATTTCCTCCCATAGCTTCTACTGACACTGATTTCGAGTTTCATAAGGCAATCAATCCTCCTAATGCTCCTTGTGTTGGGATATGTAGATATTTCTATTTACCCCATTTCATTACAGTGGTTTCATAGGATCTTGTTGATAATTTGTTTTCACGCAAAACTGCCACATCTACCTCTGAAGAATCAATTTGGTGTTTGATGTGGGCTCTCTTGTCAAGGGAATTGATGCCCCTGACATTCCATGATAATATTTCCATTACATATGAGGGGAGCAGCATGCTCTCCTCGACCTTTTGTTAATTGAGCATCTTCCATCTAGTGTAGCTTGCATCACTAACTCAATTTCCTCCCTTAGTTTTTCTGCTTTTGACTTTTTGCCTCTTTTACCTGGAGATTTCTTAATCAATAGTTGGTGGATATTCATGTGTGCTAAGGATAATTTGTGAGAACAGTAAAACTCAAGCTCCAAAACTGTATCCAATTCCATTTTATCTTCCATGCAACCCCCAATCAGCAAATCTTCCTTCAATATTATTAGGTCGATGACATCTTCGAAAGGATTCAACCTTTCCTCTACCTCCAAACATGATTCATTCTGAATTTATTTTACAATCTCATCAAATAATTATGAGCCTACTGATGAGAGTAATTTTTTTGCAAGAGTCTCCAATTGGAGGGAAGTTGGATCCTCCAACTGGGGAGGGCTTTGACCCACTAACTGTGGGTAGTTGTGATCTTCCCACTGAGATGAGCTTTGATTCTCCAAATGAAGGGATCTTTGATCCTTCAATTGAGATGAAATTTGAGTCTCCAACTGAAGAGAGCTTTGATCCTAATTAAGAACTAGGAGACCTTCCTTCTGAGGAATATCATGCATCTTCCTCAAAAACTTATATGTGATCAGAATGGGTAACTTCTTTTCAATGAAGTGCATGAAATTTGAATTGGAAAACCATTAAACTGAAATTGGTGAGATAGTGCAAGTAAATGATCAACTAAGAATGTTTATTTAGAATACAAACCCCTCCCACTACCAACCTTTTTATACTTGTGTTGCTAAAAAGTGTAGCCTTGACACTTTTCACTCATTTGGACCCTTGCCTATGGATTTTGGACCTTTTTCAACCTCTTTTTACCTCTTTCTAAGCCTTGTGCCAGAGTGTTGTAAGGTATTGTAATACATTTTAACACTTTCCTAGGCTTTTCATCACTAAATGAACCCTTTCTTATGCTATAATGACCCCTTAATGCACTTACAAGCCTTATTTTAGTGTGTTTCGAAAGACAATCCTAAAAAAAATTAATAATCACTTCTTAATCCCCGACAACCAATAAAAAATGCCTAGGTGGACAAGGTCACCACCTTGGGTGACCTAGTCCCATGTGGCTTAAAAATCAAAATAAACTCAAAATTCTTGCAGGATTTTGTCTTCTAAACCCTAAGGTCGGCCTATGTTGTGTTATTTTTTAGGAAATTAGGGCACGACATGTATAAATAAGGGTTTTTCTCATCATTTTCACCCTAATAATCCCATTCTTCTCATTCACTCATTCGTCTCAAGCACTCATCTCTCCTTCTCAAGCAAGCTAGGGTTTGAGCATTCCAAGTCAACAAGACATCTTTTCTGAAGCACTCAAGGGTTGATTATTGCAACAATTCAAGATCTCTCATTGTGTCAAGGTATTAACTCCACTATTCCATTGTTTTATGCTTCATTACATTATTTCATCATTTTGGTTTAGTTACCTAAAATGGGTTTGACCAAGGCAAACCCCCATGCCCTAACAATCAACATTTTTTCCTTCTCTCCTTATGTGTTTGCATATTTAGGTAAATTGAAGATCATTGAAGGCTTTGAAAACTTTTGGAATACCTCTCCTTGCTTGCAAAGTCCAAAAATCCACTAAAAGTCACTCTCAAGCCTAGGAATTAGAGTTTTAGAGGCATAAACCTATGAAGAACCGAAGTGCAGATTGAGGGCTTTCATTTCCCCTTTCGAACTTCCAAAAATCCATAAGTGGACTAAGTCACCAAAAATGGTGACCTATTCCCACTAAGCCTGTCTTTTAGTGATTTTTACATATTCAAACACCCACTTGGCAGAAATGGGGTCCGTACCAATTTTCTTAAATCTGGGACTAAGTCGCCCAAATTGGCACAAGTGTCCCAGTCAGCTTCTACAACATTTTCATCAGCATTCCAGACCTCCATGTGATTCTTCTTTATTTTCCAGGTGCACACATTCTATCTCACATCTTTATGTTTAGTTTAGTGTACATTTCTAGGTCATTTGTATATGTTTGCATATAACATTGTATTTTCTAGCACTCTGCATTTCAATAGTTTACATAAATCATTTACTTTTTAGTTTGATGTATTTAGGTCATCACATTTCACACACATCACACATCAAACCCCCAATCCTTTGAATGAACCCTAAAATGAAAAGGTGTGAAAGAGAGCCACATTTCTCAACCAAGCTCCTAGGTGAAAAACCCTAGGAGCTCATTGGGGAATCCTCTTTCCCCTACTTCTTCATTTTTGGAGGTTCATTTTGGTGAACCTAAAATTCCTACATCCTTCTTTTCTACTTTGGAGTTCATTATCATCCTAAGTTTGCATTGCATTGCATTTTGCATTGTTTAAGTTGCATTCTAGGGTTTCACATTTTTGCATGCATGAAAGTGTATATACTTTGCATTATTGCATCTCAAATCATTTTCATTCATCCAAAATCTGAACCTACCTTTCTTCTTCTGGTCATCCAACATCATAACCATCAAAACCCAGTTGAAATTTTTTGTAAATTTCAAAAAACCCATAACTGAGACTAATTCGCCATTTTGGGTGACCTAGTCCCTGTCCAGATTTTTCACTGTTTGTCACAACACCAAAAACCTCATTTTTGTGCTTCCTTAGGCTCCTAGTATCATATAGTGTAAGTATGGAAAGTTTCAGGAACATTGGTTTTATGCTTCTAGCTCAAAATCATCATTTTAGGATGGTTATTCTTCAAATCATTTCATCATTAGATCTGAAAATGTTTACATTTCTGCAATCTTGCATTTCATTAATAAAAGTACTTTTCACTTTTGTTTATACTATGTTTTTATTCATAAAAATTTGCATTAGCTTGTTGAAAGTACTTTTCATTCTTGCATGTACATTATTCATATTTTTAAAGCTTAGCATATATTGTACAAAAATGCTTTGTATTTTTGCATATACATTGTTTATATTGCTGAAACATTGCATGAAATGGTTACATGAACTTTTCATTTTTATTCAAACAATGCTAGTAGCTTACAAATCTAAACTGTTGATAAAATGTCTCAACCTTGCTTTGTTTTTTAATTTATTAAATCAAAATTTGTAATTATCTTTTAGTTGTCAAGAAAGTTGCTAAATGCAACTATGACAACTTGCAAAGTGTTTTAATTGTCAAATTAGAAAGAGCGTGAAAAAAGGGGAAAATAAATGTGAGTTTGGAAAAAGGAAAAAATTAGACTCTTTTTAGTTGCATGTGCACATTACTAAAAAATGGATAAAATCACAAGTTGGAAGAGAAAGTTTCTTTTCTTTGTGATCTATGATTAAAATAGTTTTGGAAACCATTCTTGATTTATGTTTTCTCTCATGCCTATATATTTAATGTTAGAGTTGAAGAGAAAATATGTTAAGTTGCAAGTTATTGAAGCCATGAAGTGGTGCAGTGATTCAAAGGGAGAAGTTGTATTGATGTAAGTTGTTTGAAGGATTAATACAAGTCTTGGATCTCTTTGGGTGTGGATTTTTTTCCCACAAGGGTTTCTCTACGTAATTCTTGTGTTATGGTTTGAATATCTTTTGTAATCTTGTTTCAGCTATGATTTATTACTTTGTTAATTTGGATGCATAAAATTATCAGCATATTTTTATTGCAAGTTTTATCCTGTTTTTCAACATTTGGTATCAGAGCCAAGTTGGATTGATTAGAGAAGGGGACACCTTTCTTGGAGTGTTTGATTGGGTCTTTTTTTGCAGTGGGAATTTGTTATTTTTTCTTGCAGTTTCATATTCAACGTGATAAGAGATCATGGTTGGCTCATCTCAGGTAGACATTGAGAAGTTCAATGGTAATAGGTATGAGCTTTGGAATTTAAATATGGAGGATCTCTTGGAAGAAATAGATCAATGGGTTGTTTTTAATAAAGAGAATAAACCAGAAACTATGTGAGATGAAGACTGGATTAAGTTAGATAAAAAGGCTCGCAACACTATTCATTTGTGTTTATCTAATTTTGTTCTATTGAATGTATCTAATGATACTACTGCATATAAGTTATGGAATAGAATAGGAGAGATATACCAAACTAAATTTTTCATTAACAAGTTATTTCTAAAAAGAAATTTATATTCTCTTAAAATGAATAATGGAGATTCGATTGCAGAACACTTGAATTCATTTAATCTAATCTTGAGTCAGCTACAGTCAATTAATGTAAAGATAGATGAAGAGGATAAATGTATTTTATTATTATGCTCACTACCTGAATCCTAGGATAACCTTATTATTGCAATTAGTGGTTCTTTTTCAGATGATTTGAAGTTGGATGCCCTCGTTGCCACTCTACTTTCTAGAGGAAATGAGGATAAATACTTCAGAGGGGTCTAAATATGTATTACATGTACGAGGTAGATCTAAGGAGAAAGGTAAAGACAAAAATAAAGGTGAAAATGACAAGTCTAAGGATTGTTCTAAGTCTAAAGGAAGGTCAAAATCACTTGGTAAGAGTAGATTGAGGTGTTGGAACTGTGGTAAACGAGGGCATCTCAAAAGGGAATGTAAGAATAAAAAGAAAAATAATGATGATTCCTCTATAGATAAATCCTTTGATGATGAAGCTATTGATTCTTTTATTATTTCTGCTAATATGACTTATGATGACTCTTGGTTAATAGATTTAGGTGCTTCCTACCACATGACTCCTCACAAGGAATGGTTTTTAGCATATTCATCTTATGATGTTGGGAAATTTTTCCTCAGGGATAATAGTACACAAGAATTTGTAGGTCGAGGAGAGGTAAAATTGATCTTCAATGATGGAAGGGTTAAAACCCTTAAAGATGTATTGCACATTCCTAGTTTAGCTAAAAATTTAATTTTTGTATCTAAAATGAATGATTCAAGAGTGCATGTTACTTTTGAAAAGAGTGGTTGCAAGTTAATCAGAGGGAATTTGGTTTTAGCTAAGGGTAATAGGTGTGGCACCCTATTTAGACTTGATGCTTCTACTTTCTATAACTCTATTAATGTTACTGATAACTTTGTATCATGTAAGTTATGGCACCATAGGATGGGTCAGATTTGTGAAAAGGGTCTCAAAACTCTCATAAATAAAAAGATGGTTGATGGTTTGTTAGGTTACTCTATTTATTTTGATTTTTGTGAACATTGTGTGTATGGAAAACAACATAGAGTTTCATTTAAATCTGGAAGTACTAGAGCTAAACAAATTTTGGAGGTAGTTCATAGTGATGTCTTTAGTCTTGTGGATGTACCATCTATTGGAAAGTCTCGCTACTATGTTTCCTTTATTGATAATTATTCTAGATATTCATGGGTTTACTTTTTGAAGGGGAAATCTGTTGTTTTTTCTATATTTAAAGAATTTAAAACACCTGTTGAGAAATAGACAGATAAAAAAGTAAAGGTTTTAAGAACGAATAATGGTGGTGAATATTGCTCTAGGGGCTTTGATGATTAATGTAAGAATACAGGAATTATTAGGCAGAAAACAACCGTGTATACTCCACAACAAAATGGAGTGGTAGAGAGGATGAATAGGACTTTAACAGATAGAGCCAGAAGCATGTTGAGTAGTGCAAAGCTTGAACAATGCTTTTAGGCTGAAGCAGTTCACATTACTTCTTATCTAGTTAATAGGTCACCTACTTCTACTCTTGTTGATAAAACTCCCTATGAGGTATGGACAGGTAAAAGACCATCAGTTTCTCATGTTAGAGTTTTTGGAAATGAGGCATATGTTCATGTTCCTAAAGAAAAACATTTTAAGCTTGACTTCAAAGCTAACAAATGTGATTTTGTGGGTTATAGAGAGAATATTAAGGGTTATAAGCTTTGGGATCCTGTAGCAATGAAAATGATATATTTCAAGGATGTAATTTTTAGGGAGCTTAAGGAATTTAAAAATGATGAACAACCTCATGTAAAGCCTAACGAAATAGTGCATTTTGATATTAAGGTTGAACCACAAAAAGGTACACAGGTAGAACAACCACAAGAAGATGCACATGTAGATCAACCACAAGAAGATGCACATGTTGAACAACATGATGAACATGAAGGTGAAGATGAAGGATTAGAAGAGAATTTTGAAGAGGAAAAACTTGAGCATCTTGTTACACCTCTAAGAAAATCCACTAGACAACGTAAACCTATTGATAGGTATGGATATAGTCCATCTGATTTTTGTTGTGTTTTTGCTTTATCTTGTATTGAAAATGAACCTAGATATGTGAAAGAGGCCTTAGCTTCAGATGAGCATGATTATTGGTTAAAAGCAATGAAAGATGAAATAAAGGCCTTGGACAAATGTGACACATGGGATCTAGTTGATCTTCCTAAGGGTAGGAAAGCCATTGGATACAAATGGGTGTTTAAAAAGAAATTTAAAGTAGATGGTAAGTTGGAACGGTACAAGGCCCGGTTAGTAGAAAAAGGTTACTCTCAAGTTGAGGGAATGGATTTTGGTGAGATTTTTTCTCTTGTGGCTAAACTAACCTCTATTAGATTCATTTTATCTATTTCTTGTGCTTTTGATTTGGAAGTAGAGAAAATGGATTTTAAGACCGCTTTCTTACATGGGGATCTTGATGAGGAAATATTTATGAAACATCCTGATAATTTTATTGTGAAGGGACAAGAACATTTGGTTTGTAGGTTAAAAAGATCTTTGTATGGTTTGAAGCAGTCACCAAGAATGTGGTATCAAAAATTTGATTATTTTGCGTTGAATCATGACTTTATTAGAAGTGAAGAAGATCATTGTATCTATTTTAAATTAATTGATGATCAATTACTAATCATTGTCGTATATGTTGATGATATGTTATTTATTGGAAATGATAAGGGAATGATTAGGGAACTTAAGAGTCAATTATTTTCTACTTTTGACATGAAAGATTTAGGGGCTGCAAAATATATCTTGGGTATGGAAATCAACAGGGATCGGGTTAACAGAAAATTATGGTTAAACCAAAAGAAGTATGTTAACACTATTTTGCAATGTTTTAGCATGCATGATTGTAAGCCAGTTAGTATTCTCTTTCTAGTTGGCACTAAGCTATCTCTAGATCAATCTCCTAAAACAGATGATGAACTTGAAGAGATGTATAAAGTTCCATATGCTAGTGTTGTAGGAAGCCTTATGTATGCTATGATTTGTACAAGATCTAATATTGCCCAAATAGTGGGAGTTCTTAGTAGATTTATGGAAAAACTTGGTAAAGAACATTAGACTTATGTGAAAAGGGTTTTCAGATATGTGTGTGGGACTTCTAATCATTGTATTTGTTATCATGGATCTTATGATATGAGTAAGGTGATTGATTTGCATGGTTTTGTTGATTCAGATTTTGTTGGTATCTAGATTGCAGAAGGTCTACAAGTGGCTATGTCTTTACTTTGTTTGGAGGAGTAGTTAGTTGGATGAGCAAAAGACAACCTACAGCTGCATTGTCCACTACTGAAGCAGAGTACATGGCTGCAACACATGCTTGTAAAGAGGTAGAATGGTTAGAGATATTGTGTTCAGGTTTTGGATTTCAATGTAAACAAGTAAGAATTGGATGTGATAGTCAAAGTGTCGTATGTTTGTCTAAAAACCCAATGTATCATGCCCACACAAAGCACATAGATGTTCAGTATCACTTTGTTTGGGAAATGGTTGAGAGTGGTAAATTCATGTTACAGAAAGTAGACACTGTAGAGAATGTTGCAGATTCTCTTACTAAACCTGTGAACACAGGAAAATTTAGTTGGTGTAGAGAGGCCATGGGCCTCACATATTCTAAAGCTTGATTTATTTAGTTTCCCTTTATGCTCTTTGCAAGGTGTTCGACAAGTGGGAGAATGTTGAGAAAATGTCTCAACCTTGATTTGTTCTTTAATTTATTAAATCAAAATTTGTAATTATCTTTTAGTTGTCATGAAAGTTGCTAAATGCAACTATGAAAACTTTCAAAGTGTTTTAATTTTCAAATTAGAAAGAGCATGAAAAAAGGGGAAGATAAATGTGAGTTCGGAAAAAGGAAAAAATTAGACTTTTTTTAGTTGCATGTGCACATTACTAAAAAATGGATAAAATCATAAGTTGGAAGAGAAAGTTTCTTTTCTTTGTGATCTATGACTAAAATGGTTTTGGAAACCATTCTTGATTTATGTTTCTCTCATGCCTATATATTTAGTGCTTGAGTTGAAGATAAAATATGTTAAGTTGCAGGTTATTGAAGCCATGAAGTGGTGCAGTGATTCAGAGGGAGAAGTTGTATTGATGTAACTTGTCTGAAGGATTAATACAAGTCTTGGATCTCTTTGAGTGTGGATTCTTTTTCCTGCAAGGGTTTCTCCATGTAATTCTTGTGCTATGGTTTGAATATCTTTTATAATCTTGTTTCAGCTATGATTTATTACTTTGTTAATTTGGATGCATAAAATTATCAGCATATTTTTATTGCAAGTTTTATCCTATTTTTCAACATAAACATGCTAAGAAAAAAATCCTATCCCCTCCCTATGAGAGTGTTGTATTGCAAGAAGATACAACTTTGGACATTCCTAATGATCATATTTGTTCTTCTCCTAATATCTCTCTTGGTGATGAAGATATTCTGTTAGAAGAACCAATCAATGAGAGTAATGAGAATCCTAGTTGTTTCTCTCATCTTACCTCTCTTAGTGGACAAAACATTAATGAAAAAGACAAAATAAACATAGCTAATCATGACAATAACATTTTTTTTTTCTCCTAGTATTCCTCCTAGTTGTGAAGAAAATACTTTGTTGTTAGAAAACACAATTAGTGAAGGTCATGAACATCTTAGTTGTCCCCCTTCACCTAAAAACATCCTTATTACACAAAACCATTCAATCATTGATCATTCCCCTATTAGTTATGAAGCTATTTTATAAGAACCAACCTTTGATCGTCAAGAGCAATTGGTTTGTAGTTCTCCTAAAACCCTTCCTCCTAGGGAAGATATCATGATACCCAATAAGGATAACAATCACACTAATAATATCACACCCTTAGTAGCAAATGAAGATACACCCTTAGCCTCTATGTTGCTCAAGGATGTTAATATTATTCAACATCAACTTGTCCTTTACCCCCATCAAACAAACCTCCAACCCAAACCAACCCCGAATTCACCCTCTGACCACCTAAGAATAATGTGTTGCAACAATTGAGTCATAATACCATTGCTCATACACATTACACAAGAAACAATCCAAATCCACCTCAACCAACCTCAACATCCTTACCTTTTCCTAATCCAATCTTACCTATTTCCCCTCACTTGAATTCACTTATTAGGTAGTATGACCTTGATGACAAACTAAGGAATACTCCCACTAATATCTCATTGTGGGATCTTATTCAAGTCTCCCCTCACTATCACAACATGATGCAGAATTCCCTACAACAAGTTATTGTCCCTTTTAATGTGCAACCAAATGACATAATAGCTATTATTCACGAAATCAATGTTGATATTATTTTTCACCAAAGTGAGCTCCCTCCTTTGGAAGTAAAAAAAAAAATGAAGCTTTCATAATAATATCTCAATACAAAACAAAAGGGATCAAGAGAACTCTTGTAGATATCGGCTTTGCCCTTAATATGTGTAGTGTGTGTCTTCTGGATAGGCTTGGCATTGATAGATTCCACATCAAACCTGATTCTTTATCTATCAAAGTATTAAACAATGACACTAAGCAACCGCTCAATGTGATCACTATACCTCTTACAGTTGGAATGGCCACATTGGACACAAAAATCCATGTTATGCCTCATGAAATTTCATATAATATTCTTTTAAGTAGGTCGTGGATTCATGCTATGAATGGAGTGTCTTCCACTCTTCATCGTAAGATGAAGTACATCTACAACAACAAAGTGTACACACTTGAAGTTGACCCTGAACCTAACAGTTGCTTAAATATTGAGAAATTCATAGAGAATCACTTCAACACCTTAACACCAACCACACAAGTGGAACCCACACAACCAAAAAATAAAGGACAACATCCTGAGAAAATCATAAATCTCTTAGATGATGATTTCGGTTCCTTAGATTTCGCACCTCCTTTACTAAGAGAATCCAATATCATACACAAAGACTCTAACAAGGGAAACGTAGTCTTTTCAACACAAGACTCGGTAGATCCTTTGAAAGAATCCACCTCCACTACCTTAGACAAAGAAGTCAACAACGAACAACCACTTGATCCACAAGCAATGAAAAATATTTATGGAAAAGGTTACGAACTTATGAACCAACTTGGATATAGTGGAAAAGGATGTGGTGCTAACGAACAAGGTATCCACAACCCTATCGAGCTTCTCACACAAACAACTAATCATGGTCTTGGATTTTTTTCTTACATCAAAATCATCAAACCTTCTTCCAACACCAACACTATCCCAAATCACCCTTCTAAACCACCCTTAGAGAGTGCTCCTTTGCAACAATTGAAACCCACAAAGGATTATTTGCTTAATGCCAATGTCATCTTCTAACGCACTACTAATTTAGATTTTACACACTCCTCCAAAGGAGTATACAAAATCTAACAATCTATAAGGCCTTGTGTAAGTATGACATCTTATACTAAGCAAGACACTTATTTTTCGCAAACCAAAGGAACACCTTCTCCCCTTGATCAAGAGGCTATCTTGTTGAGCCTCCTACAAGATCACTTGATCTCCCTTCCTCCTAGAACTCAAAAGAAATGTTCGAACAAACATTCATTTTATGCCTACTACCAAGTTCATGGTCATCACACTAATGAGTGTAAGGCCTTGAGTTGTGAAATTCAACATCTTAAGTATTTTGGTGCTCTCCCTTATGTGGGGGTACCTAATTCCTCTAATTGATACTAATTTTCACTCAAACTTGCATTTCATTTCTCCCTTTAGCTCACCCTTGTCTTGCACTAAGTGGGGGCAAGGGGTTAGGTAGCCTCTTCCCTTGTATGTCACTTGTTGTTGTCTCTTTTGGATAATCATTAACCTTTCATGAAAATATAAGAGCAAGCTTGGGATGTGGACAACATGTCCTAAGTTGACTCGCATGTGACATACTATCCCCCCTTTTCATTACATAGCTTATCGAAAACATATGACTTGGCATAGGGCTTTCTAAACAATCTCTCATGTCCTCTTCTACTTTAAAGAAATTTCTCACAGTAATGGTGTTAGAAACCGCTTTAAAGTGGGAGCATACATCACCACTCGCATTTCATTATGCATTTTTATTTTTCATGCAATTCTCTCTCTTGGAAACATTAGGTACAATGTTTCCCACAATGAGACATTGCACTTGTTCTCTCTTACAAACAAGATGAGACCATTTTCACTTTTCCTCTCTTGGAGACATTACACATGATGTTCCTTAAGATGATACCTTGCATGAAATAAGAAAAATCCCCTTGAACATTCCTTACACCATCATTTCAAAAATCATTCTCCTTTATGGCACCTTATTAAATTTATCGAGAGGTATAGATTTGGTATGGTTTGAGCGGGAAGCCCATCCAGCGGAACGAATTCCCCCATAGCCACTTGTGTGTGTGTGAGAAAATACCAACCGTGTGTATGTTTCTCACCCTTTGGACCTTCTCACCTGGTGAATAACCAAAAGTGTCATCACCCGAGAGTGAGTACACATCTTCTTTTTGGACAAAAAACCTAGATCTGATCCACAACTAGCTAGACAAATGGTCAAACCTTGATCCAACTTTTCACTTTCATTTCTCTCTTTCTGCTAGTTCTTGTCATTGCATGATCATGTATCTGGTTTTGTTGCATATCATTCACCCTTGAATGTGTCTTCTTGAGTTGATGTCTTCTTGACTTTGAATCTTGAATCCTTGGGGGCTTGACCACCTCCTTCATCTTTCTCATTCTTCTTCTTCACCAACCGCACCAATTGGCTACTTTTATGTGATTTTGAAGCAATTTCATCCTCTCACTAAAGTGGGGGATAAATGTGTCACCAAAAAGTGTAGCCTTGACACTTTTCACTCATTTGGACCCTTGCCTATGGATTTTGGACCTTTTTCAACCTATTTTTACCTCTTTCTAAGCTTTGTGGCAAAATTTTGAAAGGTGTTTTAATACATTTTCACACTTTCCTAGGCTTGTCATCACTAAATCAACCCTTTATTATCCTATAATGACCCCTTAATTCACTTAAAAGCCTTATTTTAGTGTGTTTCAGAAGACAATCCTGACAAACATTAATAATCACTTCTTAATCCTCGACAACCAATCAAAAATTCCCAGGTGGACTAGGTCGTCACCTTAGGAGACCTAGTCCCATGTGGCTTAAAAATCAAAATAAACTCAAAATTCTTATGGGATTTTGTCTTCTAAACCCTAAGGTCGGCCTGTGTTGTGTTATTTTCAATAAATTAGGGCATGACAAGTATAAATAAGGGTTTTTCTCATCATTTTCACCCTAATAATCCTATTCTTCTCATTCACTTATTCCTCTCAAGCACTCATATCTCCTTCTTCTCAAGCAAGCTAGGGTTTGAGCATTCCAAGTCAACAAGACATCTTTTCTGAAGCACTCAAGGGATGATTATTGCAACAATTCAAGATCTCTCATTCTGGCAAGGTACTAACTCCATTATTCCATTATTTTATTCTTCATCACATTATTTCATTATTTAGTTTTAGTTACCTAAAAGGGGTTTGACCAAGGCAAACCTCCATGCCCTAATAATCAATATTTTTTCCTTCTCTCCTTGTTTGTTTGTAGATTTAGGTACATTGAAGATCATTGAATGCTTTGAACACTTTTGGAAGACCTCTCCTTGCTTGCAAAGTCCAAACATCCACTAAAAGTCACTCTTAGGCCTGGGAATTAGAGTTTCAGAGGCAGAAACCTATGAAGAATCGAAGTGCAAACCGAGGGCTTTCGTTTCCCCTTCCGAACTTCCAGAAATATTTAAGTGGACTAAGTCACCAAAAATGGTGACCTAGTCTCACTAAACCTTCCTTTCAGTGATTTTACATATTTAGACACCCATTTGGTAGAAACGGGCTCTGGACCAATTTTCATATATCTGGGACTAAGTCGCCCAGATTGTCACAAGTGTCCTAGTTGGCTTCTGCAACATTTTCAATAGAATTCCAAACCTCCATTTGATCCTTCTTTAGATTCCAGGTGCACACATTCTATCTCACATCTTTATGTTTAGTTTAGTGTACATTTCTAGGTCATTTTGTATATGTTTGCATACAACATTGTATTTTCCAACACTCTACATTTCAATAGTTTATATAAATCATTTCCTTTTTTATTTTGTTGTATTTAGGTCATCACATTTCACACACATCACACATCAAACCCATAATCCTTTGAATAAACCCTAAAATGAAAAGGTGTGAAAGAGAGCCACATTTCCCAACTTAGCTTCTAGGTGAAAAAACCTAGAAGCCCATTGGGGAATCCTCTTTCCCCTTTCTTCATTTTTGATGGTACAGTACTGATATTGGCCTGAACAGAGCATTATTCAGCATGGGAGTACTAGAATATTTTGATTTGGCCATTTTTAAGTTTTCCATTTTTGAACTAGCTTGATAAGGTGAAGCTAAACTATCTCTTTTCTGAATTCTCCCATTAGTCAAATATGTTGGCACAATCACTTCTGATTTCTTTACAGACATTGGGATAAAGCTTTACTATGAGGGGATTTTAAAGAGCTCTCTTTATGTTGATAGCTAGCCATATTATGGCATTCTTCTTTCAAATGTTCCATGGAATGACACAAAGAACATGTATTTTGATTACTTTCCACTGCAATTTTTTGAATCCATATACCAAACTTAGATTTTATATGCACTTCATCAAGGAATCATTTTGTAGTATCAAGAAATACACAAACCCTAACAGGCTATGTGGGATTATCATAAATTAAAAAATTCATGTTGAAGGAAGATACCAATATGATTTGCCAAAAAAATTATTAACTTAAACTCCCTATACTCCTGAGGTAAGGATTTTAATTGAATCCATGTTGGCACAAATTTTGACATAAACTAGTCAAATCTATAATTAGGAATCCAAGGATTCATGCATAAACCAAATCCTTCATATATCCAAGATTTCACTTTATAAACAGCATCCCTTTCTTCTTTTCAATGAAAAAGTATAATAAAAATCCTCTTTTTTATCCAAATAAAAGAATTTTGATACCCCTTCCCATTCATCAAATAAAAAATCTGTCAGAGCATGTATATCAAGAATAAGGTCCCAAAACTTACATATTAAGGCCCGATGATGAAGATCCTTAATTTGATCTTGTAATAAGTCCTCTGAAAATGTGACCTTGACAACAACCTTTTTCTCCATAAGTATTTAGTCTTTTGATAGGTGAAGCTTGGGTGGCTATCTGCATGTTTCCATTTTCCATGTTCTCTATGCCCTTCTTCTTATTAACCTTTTTATTTTTCTTGTTGGTTTTAGTTTCCCCTATCTACTAATATAGTTATTTCTTTTTGACCCAAATCTTTTGGATCATTTCCTTCTTTTGGATCTGGGTGGTTTGTATCATAGGACCATTATTTCCTACTTTTTCATGTTGCAAAGTTGGTTTTGAAGGGACTTTAGGATTAGAATAATCTGATTTTGCACTCTGTAACTGTGGTTGTTTCTTTTCTTTCCCATGAAAAAATTGTGCTTGCATGTTGTGCCTGAGCTAATGAATTCTCTTTATTACCCTGATTTGCATGTTCCCTATCTCTTGGCTTGAAGGTATCTTCTAGATGATTTGAAACATTGGTTGCATGCATGCACTTTTTCCCTTGAGTATGATTCTCTGTTGAAACCCTAGCCCCTTCTACTTCCTTTCTTTGCTTGATCCTATAGTCAACTTCACTTTCTTTGTACAATCAATTAAGAAACCTTGGATTTTCCTCTCTTTATTTCCCTTGAAACTCTTTTTAGAGTAATGGTGGTCTATCATTATCATATAAGTCAAAAATAGCATGCTTCTGCTTGTTTAAATTTTGGCTATAAAAAATGGCACCCAGTTAGGTCTAGAGAATTTATGCCTGATCACAAGTTCCCCATTCCTTGTGTGATACCTTTTTGTATAGCCCATGGGACCCTATGCAGAATAATCTTGAATCTTATAGCCATTGTTTGCAAAATAAGACAAATTCTTGTCTTTTCTTGAAAAATGACCGTTGGAAAGCCATCTTAGCCATTTTGTCCAACTCAAATAGGTTTGATGGTAAATTTACATTCACATCAGATAGAAAATAAGAGTGGATCTTCAACTTCCACATGATAGAATTTTTATTCTTACATATCTTTAGTTGTCCTAAAATTAAAAATTGCATTTTGTTGAAATTGGATTAAATTTACATGAGTAACTTTTAAATTTTTAAGTAAAAAAAAAATGATTTTGAAGGAAACATTACTATTATATTATTTAAATTACTCCTTATGTTTAAATCAATGTTGGAAATTTTCTTATTGGATGCTTAATGATTTAAAATATAAATCATGAACACATTCAAAATTGAATTAGAGGGTTGACACTAGATAATAATAGTTGAATTCACTAAGTTAACCTATGTTTCATGTGAATGACTCTTGATATTCTAATGTAGCCCCTTGAATGGAGCAACCAAAGTGCTCTCATTGAAATATTCTAGTAAACTTCACAAATAAAGACTCTTGAGGTTAACCAAATTTCAAGTAGGGAAATCTTTGTTATTTTGACTTATTAGTATGCTAAAAATTTCATCCATGATGCCAAGATAAAAGTAATAATTAGTGGTATTTATAAGCAAAAATAATCATTATTGATCTTCATAGGCAAATAAAAATCTCATTAATAACCAAGATAAATGTTCATAATCTCCTTTTTTTAATTTTAAGTACACCATGATTAACTCTAATCACCTAGAAGGGAGGAGAGGAATATTGGTCACAAGTAAAAAAATGTCCAGCTTCATGTCCTACAAACACATACTCATGTGCCCTAGTAGAAACATGATATCATGTATTCTAGCCACATACTCACATGCACTGATAGTGATATAATTACATGCCCTAAAACTACATACATAATACCCCTATGGTGATACATCATCATACCCTACAACTCCATGTTAGACCATGTTGTTACCTTGGCACAAAAATATAAATATTAGGGAAACCATAACTATGATGGTGGCCTTACTACTACATAGAAAATAATCATGCCAATGGCCTTACTATCAGAAAAAATCATTCATGAATGATTTATTTCACATGAAATAAATTTAATGTAGAATAGGTCACCTATAGCTAAAGTTCACATTGCAAGATAAATTCCATGATCTCCTCATTCAAATCCCACATTTAGATTCAATATTTGTTCATAAAATATACTCATATGAAACCAAACATGCAAGCCCTTAAGACTCCTATTTATCATTAAAAATTAGCTTAATTTTAACTTGTCATCATACAAATTAATTCAATTTTATTATAATATTTTAAGAATAAATAATTATCGTATCTCACTATCAAGATATCAAATGCCAATATTTTTATGATTTCTAACATCTTAATGCCAGTGCCACCCAAAGTAATTCATCTCAAACATAGAATTATATATAAAACAAGAACTGGGAGAAAACCTATACTTTTAATACATGGAAAATCCCAAAGTTATACTAAAATATAATACCAATTATTAGGATCAATAATTGACACTCATGCAAAGATAGATAAACAAAACAAGATCATATGTTAGAATACATATAATACCATTAAAATGTCAAGGAAAGGTATATTTTTACTATGAATCAACTTAATGGTTCTAACATCAAAGGGAAGGTAGTTTTGTATGAACTAAAGGGAGTTATAATTCCCAAGGGTTCACCTTGTTAGAAAAACATGAAATCATTATCTCCCCAAGTTTCCATTATTGTAACTAATACCACACATCAAGGTTCTCAACCTTGAGGTAGCTCTCAACAAGGTATATAAGTAATCAAACACACAAGTTTAATCTACCATACTTACAACAATGTACTCATTTCAAAATTTGGTTACTTTGTATTGCATGCTTAAGGGCATACATAAAATTCATAGGGTGTTCACACCACATTGCACACCCAATGCATATTTTCCCATCAAAATAGATCAAACATGGTGAAAACTCACATAGGGATACTCCCATCCATAAGGGAACACACAGTAAAATTCCTTCCATTTCATTAATTAATGTTTGAAAATAGTTTCAGTATGAAAAACCAAAAAGAAGAAAGGCGTCATAGGACTGGCTCATTACAAAGTTGTTGAAGGGATATATGAGCTAAAAAATACACCCAATAAGAAGGATGGTAAATTTCCCACCAAAGCCAAGCTTGAACTAAAAAAGGGAAAGAAGGACACCACTTTCCATGTGGAGGAACCTCTTGTGGATGATGAAGATGGAGACTCTACTGACAAAGATTCTCAAGGGGATATGGTGGTGGTTGCAAGTATATACACTAGGTCCAAGCAGACAAGTGTTTGTAGGTCCAATAGACTGAAGTAGGATAAAAAGGAGATTCAGATTGATGAGATTTCCAATAGTTTGAAGCAGGATGAAGGTCAGGAGGAGAGAAAGCAAGACATTGTTGAGGAGACCAAAGAGCATGTGGAAGGACCAAGTCTCTTCCCTGAGTTAAACATGATGGTCCAAGAGGAATTCATACTAGATTCCTCCAATCATTAGACTCGAGTGGAGGAGACTAGCAGGGTGGAAGCTACCAAAGATGAAGACCTCCATAACCTGGTTTCTTGTGTTGCTAAATTGGAAAGAAATTTCATAAGGCTGACTCAGTTCACAATCAAAATTATCCACCACGTTATTGTTACTTTTTTGATGGTGTTGAAAGAGGAGGTCGATAAAAAGGTTGTTGAGGTTGAATCCAACAACAATTAGGTTGGATATGATGTGTTGAAACTCTTCAGGGAGGAGTGGGAGGGAATAGCTAGGTGATGGGAGGTGTGTTCTTTGTTGTCGGGTGGGTTGTCTTTTTACTATCATATTTTTCTCTTTGTTCTGGATATTAGGTTGTTACTAGTTTTTTATTTTTGATCTAAAATTTGGCCCTTGGGGCCCCTCATG
Organism: Sequoiadendron giganteum; assembly: GCA_007115665.2. NCBI lineage: Eukaryota > Viridiplantae > Streptophyta > Pinopsida > Cupressales > Cupressaceae > Sequoiadendron > Sequoiadendron giganteum. Next base: position 354,974,938 of record CM021109.1, on the reverse strand, counting down.
TTAAGGGAATCACACCTTGTAAATGTGGCTTATATTATCAAAAACATTCATATTTTATATAACCACATTCACAACACATGCAAGGTAACAAGTGGATCTCTATCATATGATAATCACATTCAAAATTAAGAAACTATGAAAGATATAAGAACTATGACGTTTTGATTAATTTCAACTTTTAAAAATGATTAAAAATTAAATTTTCATCAAAATTTTAAAAAAATCCATGCACTAGATTTTCAAGTAATCTATGTGGATGAAAAAAAATAGAGCAAATAAAATTTTACTCTTTTTGTGTGATGTCCCATTTACCTCATTTCTTTTGTAACATGTCAATTGTTCACACAAATAAATTTCCTAAGTTTTCACTTTCAATTAAATAAACTATGTTTCAAACTATTGCAATAAAAAAATTATTTTCCATTGAAGAGAGAAATAATGAACATAAATGACATAAAAAAATTCATTCATTGATTTCATTTCCAATACATTAATCCACATGTTACAATATTTCCAAGATTGTAAACAATTACATACATAGCTCAACTGAGCTTCAAAGCAATAGATAAAGATGGTCTGGGAATCTTCTACAAAAATTGATCACCAACTGAGGAGGAGAAGCATCACTCAAGCACTTTTCTGCCAACCAAAGACTCGTATGTGGTCCCATGCACATTTATCATTGGATAGATGGCCCTACCCTTTGACAAAGATATTGGTGAAGAAACCTCATAACTTTAACCTTAGTGATGTTCCCTACACAACTAGAACTTGTAGACCTTGCAATCCTGATCTAGCATGCATAAAATGGAACATGGTGAACTGAAAATGGAGCCAAAGGAAAACACACTACTTTTTCCAAAGTATTCTCACTCAGTACTTTGAGTGACAATCATCCTATTCACATTCACTACCCTAACTCATTCTTACTTTAGACCATTATACCTATGCATAGGTAAACTTTCAATAAGTAATAATTAACCTCGGTTTTGACCTATTCCCTTTTCCAAAATCTCAATAGTACATCTACCAAATGAACATAAACAAAAGCATAGGTTACACCCCCCTTAAATGGATAACCTAACCCTAGGTATAACTCATAGTTTTCTGAGTCCACAAAACAACTTAGCATAAAATAACTTAACAAGCTATTCCAAATTCTTTATTCCTAGTATATAATACTATAGACATCAATCAATCACTCCTTAATATGGAGTAAATACAAAAACTTATATGGAAATCATATCAACAAGACCCTTCATTTTTTACAAGCAAATAGACTATTACTCTTTTTTGATGCAGAGAAAACCCACTCTAGTTTTCAACACTCACACAAATGCACAAATTACAGAGATAAGAGTATTTTCTCCATTCAAATAATTATCTTTCACAAATACAAAATTAATTCAAATCAGATTACACATATATATTTGTATTGTAAAATACTCTCTCCTATCAATTTTCTTTTATTTTCAAAACAATCCCTTTACACTTATGTGTATTCTACTCCAAACTTCTATGTTGGATTTCCCTCCCCACCTTCTTGCAATCTAAATTGTATTATGCTCTTAATTTTAGTGTCTCTTCTCTTTCACGCCATTCACCATTCAATAGCAATTACTCTTGTTTTCTACTCTATACACAGCCTCCTCCTCACTATCTGTCTCACAGCACTTCTCTTCTCCACCGCACACCAATTCATCTCTTCTTGATGACTCTACACATACTTATTGACCTCTCAAAGGTTTCACACATGTTGTATTTAACCAAATGATAGTCCCACAATGGCATGGGCTCTCTCTTCACATCCCATGTGAAATTCCCTTGAACTTAGGGTCGATGCCTCCTCCCATGTCTTCCTCAAGTGACCCCTTCTTTACTATTAACCATTTCCTTAATTTCCTCAACCTCTTCTAAAATGGCTCACTCATTTTCTTTTTGGCGTTCCTTTTTTATTGGATCGATTCACTACCTTTTGTTATGAAAAGGAAAAGTTGTTATTAAGAGGAATTTTACTGGAATACTATCGGTGTTTCTATAAGTGTATCGGCCTTTCCAGTGTAGTTAGCATTTTCTAAAACTAACCCCTTTTGTTTTGTGTAAAAATATACATTAGATTCAATAAATAAAATGTTTCATTCCAAGTTTATCAACCTGGTAATGAGGCAAGATTAATCCATTTCTAGATTTAATGTTATTTTGATATTTCCTTCCTAGAAAATCGGCCTTCTCAATTTTGTCACTACATCCTTTGTTATTATTGTCTTGAAGCTAAAAGGAAAATCATCTAATAAATATTCAAACTAGAATGTAGTTGTTCAATTCATAATTGTGTCTCTATCTCTTCCACACCCCCTTCATTTAGCTTTCTCGATGATTTTTCAAATAGTTATTTTGGCGTCTCTTAGTTCCCTATCTTGGACGGTTTCATTAATCATTTAAGCTATCCAATGATTATTGACCTTTTATTTATTGATGCATATTTTAAACTATTGTGCACACATCATGTTTGATGCCACATTAGTTCTTCAATGACAACGTTTTTTCAAAAGTGGGATAACATTGATCAAATTTAGGTATTGACCTTTGCCTCCATGTTTGCCCTTCATTCATCAAAGTGTAAATTTAAGAGGCTTAGGCACTACAAAGAAGGAAAAAAAAAAAAACCAAAATTGAAGAAAATAAATCAAAACTAACAATTTTTTTGGGTGGTGTGGATCACCCATTTGCCCACGTGCTCCTACACCATTTTTCAAGAAAACTAGTACAATTCAAAACTAAACATACAAGGCAAATAATCTTTCAGAATTTAAGATAAAACAGAAAGAGAATAGAATTCCATGCCTATTAATTGCTTAATCCAATCGACTCTTTGAATCCCTAGCTTGGCCTCCTCTTAATATCAACTTAGAAATCAACCTCTCTTAACTAAACTCACTAAAAATTCCTCACAAAATCTCTCAGCTAATCAAAAATCACTCAATGAAAACTACAATAGAAATGGAACAATGTAATGATGCATATAAAAAGTGTATCAAATGAGGTGAGTTCTCCCTATATTTATACCCAAAAACCAATTGTCCAAGGCTAAAAACAAGGTTCAATCTATGTCACTTCTCAGCCATAAACAATCGACTCAGCTTACTAGTAAAAAGGCAGTGTATTCCTATCAAATTAGTCATCAAAACTAAACAACAAATTGATCTAATGCTTGCCATAGTAGGTTTGACAAACTCATAAAGCACATGCTTTACACAAAAAATCAGTTTCTAGGCTTGAAAGACTTCTAAATTAATTATAGAATTCATAATATGGTGCCAAGTTTATAGCACATTCCCTATTCTCAAACATGTGGTTTAACAGTGGAAATGATCTATCATATTTTGGATGCACATACTCAATCGACTTAGTCCAAACTTGGTAGGAGACACATAACATTGGTTTAACCTCTTAACATTTATAATAATGTTGACTTGGTATGTTGCATCCATAAAATGTGTTGCACTTTAATTTTGTTTCATTTTATTTTACACAAAAGACTTTATTCTCATGTATTTTCATTTGCACTTTATTTCAAATGATATATGCAACTCAATACTTATTATTGCGCTATTATATATTGCACTATACTTCACATTTGATTGACCATAGCATATATTATATGAATTGACCTTTGATACTTGCTTAACATACATATAAAATATGTGTGGGTGTGTATATACATATATATATCAAATAAATAGCATTCAAAGCTATATATATGTATATATATTTATTTACATATATATTCCTTGGAAAATAAATATGTATACATTTGATATTCAAATGAATAAGATCAAGTTAACATTTCATATACAATATCATTTGTATATATATACATGTATACGTACGTATACATATGTCAACATATTTGTATGGACATTCCCATTTCTCATTACATACATGTATATCGATACATGTATGCATATGTATATATCTCATATATATATATATATACATTTGATTACACAATCACGTACATAAATAATTGTTATCCTATTGATAGGCACATATACTTGTGATGTATATATATATGTATACATACATATCACATTGTCCTCTTGATATCACCATGTGTATAAGAAACTCATCCATACGTGTTCCTTCATGCATATGGACTATCGTCGACATGCATGTGTATCCATATATATGCATTCAATGTATTTACATCTCATCAATCAAGTATAGTAATATAAAGAAGTAATCGCATGCACCAATCACTAAACATAATCCAAGAATGCTCCTAACAAAAATCAAGCTCATTTCTAATGCAAACACATCATGCTAAAGGATAACTTACCAATTCCCAAAACTATGTCTTGACTCAACCATTCTATTAGTGAATGTGTGTATATAAGCTCAGTTAGTTTTCATTACAGGTTACTTCACCAAGCTCTTCTCCTGAGTGATACTTCCCCTCATTTCCAGAGGATTAATTCTAAACCTGCATCAACTTAACATATTTTCATGGTAGTCAGTCATTCATCAATACAAAATTTGCATTATACTTTTCATAGTTAGAATATCAAATTCCATAACCATACATTCCATATTTCCATTCCTTTATCTAACATAAAATTAAATAAACATCCATTCATAATTTTATGATAAAAAAGTGCAACCACATATATATATCCAATTATAATTCTAAATACATTCACATATGCAATAATTTACCTTAACATAGTAATAGTAAATAGGTAAATGCACAATGGGGTGTGACATACTCCACCCCTTGTGAATCATCGTCCCTGATGATTTTATGTAGCAAGCATAAGCTAAATAAAGCAAACAAAACATTGTTTTTCTCAAGCACTTTCAAAAGCACCTAAAACATGTGGAAAAATTTGATTCAACATAGTTTTCCCAAGTGGCATAATCTTTTTCATACTGGTCCCACTAGACTTTGCATTGTAGAACCTCCCTATTATGCAAGTGAAGCTTATGTGTTCTGAGCACCTTGATAGGCTCGATTGTTACCACTCTAGGGTCCTATACCTATAAAAAAAATTAATTGATTACATGATTATCTCTTGGTATATACTTCTTTAGGTAAGAAACGTGAAAGTCGCTATGCATTTGTGCAAGAGCTGGTGGCAATGCAATTTGGTAAGCTATAGGATTCATTTCCTCAAGAATCTCAAAAGGACCTACATAGCGTGGAGCTAGTTTTGATGACTTTCCAAACTCGATGGAACTCTTATCCAATTCTACCCTTAACAACACCTTATCACCTATTACAAAATTTATGGGAACTCGCTTTGCATTGTGTAGCTTTTATGCCTATCATTGGTTTCAACTAGCCTTTGATTGATAACCTTAACTTGTTCCTCCATTTTATCTAATATCTCAGGCCCAAGGCTCACCGTATCCTCAATGTTATCCCAATTTATCGAGGTTCAACACTTTCGACCATATAATGCTTCAAAAGGAGCCATCTTTATTGTAGAATGACAGGAATTGTTATTAGAAAAATCCACTAAATGCAAGTAATTCTCCCACTTGTATTGTTGATCCATGCAATACATTCTTAGTAGGTCTTCAAGTACTTGATTCACCCTTTCTATTTGTCCATCTATTTTTAGATGATATGCTGAAATTTTATTTAGTTGAGTCCCAAGCACAGAAAATAAGGTTTACCAAAACCTTTAGGTCACATGTGCATCCCTATCCGAGATAATATTCTCAAGAATTCCATACAACCTAAACACCTCTTGAATGAATTTTTGAGCTATGACATGAGATC